>JBBYHL010155092.1:10964-30591 GCA_038381835.1 Adansonia madagascariensis | reverse complement strand
AGGTTTGTATGAAACCCTCAAATGTATCGATACAAGTGTGTATGTATCGATACAGGCTGTTTAGTATCGATACTCACCCCATGTGTATCGATGCTAGGCTTAGCAGTAGCTAAGGTTTGCCTGAAACCCTTATATGTATCGATACAGCTTGCTTGGTATTGATACTCAGATCCCAGTATCAATACAACAAGTTGTAACAATCACTTTTTTGATTTGTGTATCGATATTGTTGGTATTGTATCGATACTATAGCGCGGGATTAAACAGAAACAAGCATTTATGAAGGCTATAATGGTTCTCCAACCACCACATTAAGCTGAAGAAGTAGAGATACAATTTTCATTGAATCATTGAACAATAAAAAACTCAAAATCATTAAATTCATTTATTTTTCACTTGTATCAAATTCATACTCTTTAAGTCTATTTGTATCTCATTCATCTTGTACTTAAATTCCAGCAAACATCTACCTACTAGAGGTTCAATTTGTTTGCAAAATAGTTTTTTTATTTCATAAAAGGGGTTCTGTGAAAGTGAATGAAAATATTTGAGAGTTTAGGGTGTAATTCTTAAAGTAATTGAAATGTTCTATCTAAGCCTTAAGATAGTTGTGTAAGGTTATACCTTAGCCTAAAGGTAACAATTTCCTTAGTAAATTGTGGGAATCACCTTGGTAAGAAGGTACCAAGAATAGAGGACGTAGGCATCAAATTAAAGGACTGAACCTTTTTACATCCATTGTTAGTTTTTCTCTTCCTTTTCTTATTTTTAATTTTCAAATTTACAAAGTTTTTATAGAACCAATTCACCCCCTCTTGGTTCAATCTCTCCTTTGAAGCTAACAGTGTGATCTTTAGCATTTGACAAACATGATTTATGATAAACTTGTGCTTTGATTTTGATTTGCTATGGTTCACTTGATATCACATTGTTTAAAGCTTGATTATATGATTAATTGTTGAAATCTAGCTTGAAGCATGATTAATAAGCTTAACCTAAGGTTTGAATATGCGATCCCACTAGATCTAGGTTTTGGCCAACATGATTTCTTAGGATCTTGGTGATTTCAACTAAGCTAAGCTAGAACCTAGTGATATTGAGCTAAAATTAGGAAGTTTAGATGATGAAATCATGATTTTCTAGTGTAATGTGATGTTTGAACTTGCTTATAAGCTTGTTCAATAGTTAGTTTAATTTAGGTTTGATCTTAAACTTAATTGATTTAATCTTGAATAATTTTGCTAATTTGAGCTAGTGTAAGCTAAAGTCTAAGTGGTTAGAATTAAAATCTAGTGTTAAATGATGAAGTCATAGGTCTTGAACTTAGAGAATTATTCCAAAAAAGAGAAATTCATCTAACTAGGTTTGACCATGCTTGGCCTTTAGTGTACATGAGGGGTTGTGCATAATCCATGCTTAAATGGTGAAATTTAGATGAATTTAGTTGAGTTAAACTTAGGTAAGCTAAAATTATTTTCTACTTGGATGAATTTATAGGATTTACATCTTTAATTATTGAGCTCAAATCACTAAAAGCATGTTTTGGTTGTGAATTATGTTGATTGAATTGAATCTAAGTTTATTTTCTTATGCTTGATTGTTAATGATGAGATGTTAATGAGAAAATAATATTTAGATGAGCATAATTAGCTTAGGAATATTCAGCCGTGGTGAATTTTGTGTTTAAAATAGATTTATGGATTATTATTTGCTAGAAATATAGGTTAGTATTCAACATGTTTGATAAAATGCATGTTAGAATGTTTAGGATATATAAGAACATTATTTCCTTAAAAGATCCCCAAAAGCAAGTCTTAATTCATTTAATCGATAGGTGAGTCAAGGGTCTGGTTTTGTTTAGTAAGTTTTTTATGAGCAACTTTGGGATATTAAATAAAATAGTTTGGTTTAAAGCTGATTACGAGCAAATAAAAATGTTTTTTTATTCTTAAATATTCTTTGTTGAGTTTAAATTTGTTGAGCGCTAGGTGATGTTTAAGTGAGTTAAAATATAGTGTATAGTTTTACTATAGATGCTGGTTATAGCATACAAGTGAGTGGCATTGGTGTGCTTTTCAATTGTTAAGAATAAATAATAATTAATAAAAGCTATAAAAGTAAAGACATTCATATGACGTATTGCCAAGGTTGAAAGACATAGTTTTAGGTTATGGCACTTAAAGGTCTTTTTTGTTTCCTCATATAAGACATTCATAGAGTCTATTTGCTCTAGTTGTTGGATGTTCAAACATTCAAAAACATGTTATAAAATTTTGACAAAATGTTTCATGATCACAAATTATGTTAGAACTACTATTATAGATCAGCACTGTAGTCTCGTAAAAGTAAATATTTTCAAATAGGTTATAGAACTTAGGCTTTTGAAACATTTGATTTCATGACCAGATAAATATAGAAAAGTCTAAAACATGAGTTGTTTACACAGTTCTGTTTCAATGCATGATCAGTATTATGAACTATTTTTGATAAGGATAGTCATTGTTTAGTTTTCTAATATTTTTACACAAAAATACAATAAATAAGCTTTCGAAACATGTATAGCTCGTCTGGTGGGTACTTAGGACATATCGGGAAGAAAATCTTGAATGCAAGCTATTTGGACATCTGATTAATGCAATAGTGTCCAATTAAAAAGTTTACATGATAGCCAAAATGATTTTCTTGAATTTTTTAAATATTTTTAGATTGAAGTATACGGAGTAAGAATTCAAAGAATTTGGTTTGGTGATTTTATGTGATCAGAATAACCCATAATAAATTCAGACAACTTGAAAGGTCAAATCTGACCCTTAGTTTCAAGTCTCTCTGGGGTTTGTATTCTCTATTTTGAGATATTCAGATGCATTGGAAGTGATTTTGGAAGTCATGTTTAGTGTGTTAATAGGTTTAGGTGTGTCTTATAAGAAGTCCATAGTAGCTTACATTAAACTTCCAAGTTAAATTAAATAAAAGTTGATTTTTAGTCTTATTTCTAAGTCTTCAATTTGCTATTTTTGTGATTTCTTTTAAGTAAAGTCAATTTTGATAAACAAATTTGAAATAGAGTTAATTGGTGAGGATTTTTGTAGTCAAATGGTTTTATTGAATTTTTTTTCTTTATAATTGATATTCACTCCGAGTCTTGTAAAACCAAGCTATTTTAGGTAAGAGTTTTGAGATACATTTTTTTAGTGATATTTGTTTGAGTTAGAATAAATAAAAAAAGGATTATGATTAAATACATATGATTGAAACCAAGAAAAAAATTCAAATATGTGTGACTAGTTGGTACCAATTTACTAGGCATTATAAGAGGGACTAAGTTTGTATTTTGCTATAACTAATTTTTGAGCCTAACTTACAGATCTTTGGTAAATACAGGCTATAAACTCATTTGTTTAGAGTTAGTGAATGGTTTTAATAGGTGACCTATCACACCTAGCCAAAAAAATCGATGGTGACTTTTTAACCTAGTCACTTTTGTATTTCAGTATGAGAGACTAAATAGGGCTTTAAGATGATTAAAAATGTCTTTTGCTCTGATATATTGATATTCATATCTAGATATATTGTGATAGCTTTTTGGCTACTCCAATAGGGACACTAGAGAGTCAAGCCTCAGACTAGTTGCATGTTATCTAAGTTTCTATTTTTCATAATTTTAGTTAGTTTTCAATTATAATTCCCTCGATATTTATCGTTTGACTATTTGATTGATTGATTATTATAATGCTGTTATGTGCACTAACCTTGTTGCAGTGCTTGAATTAAAAACTTGATACTAGTTTTGCTTATAAAAATATGCAAAATAATTAATATATACATCTCAGGTGATAAAGTAAGAACTAGGTTTGGAGCTTTTCTCGGCCTACATTGCGCTAGCATATGCATTAAACTCTTTACTGTGTACCATATGAGGGAGATATAAAACCCTTTTTAGGATATATGGGGTTATTAACTGATCACGTGATTAATAATCCTTTGGTTGGCCAAAGCCTTAGGATTTATTACTCTTATTTACATGATTTATCCATATGAACATGAGCAATTTATTCACTAGGATTAAACCCATTTTGCCAAGCCTACAATATGCCTAGGATTGGGTGCCTTGGTTGTCCTTATCAGGCAGGGGGAACGATTTGGGGATTGCGTGCATTATAGGTCATCTTAAACATGCATATAATGACATATAATAGCCAAACTTATTTAACCATACCAAAAGTTTAGAGGTACCAAAGATTAAGTACAAACAGGAAATGCCTCTAACCTTCTCTTGCTCTATTTTTTCAAGTCTAAATCTCAAGTGATGGATAAGCAAACTTCATAACTAAGGATATTTATCGTCCCATTGATATGAGTTTATATTTATATTTATTATAACTCATTGTTTAGCTATCAAGTTAATGCTAAAATGTGTCCGAAGAATAAAATCTAGTTGAGGTGAATGTACACCTTAAAGTTTTGCATTATGTATATTATATTGTCGAAAATGTTTGAACATAACATTATGCTATCAGATTATACTGTCGAGAACGTTTAAACATAACACCTCAACATGTGAACATAACATTATGCAATCAGGAAATGCCTCTAACCTTCTCTTACTCTATTTTTTCAAGTCTAAATCTCGGGTGGTGGACAAACAAACTTCATTACTAGGGATATTTATCATCCCATTGATATGAGTTTATATTTATAATTATTATAACTCACCATTTGGCTATCAAGTTAATGGTAAAATGCATCCAAAGAATAAAATGCAATTGAGGTGAATGTACACCTCAAAGTTTTGCATCATGTATGTTATACAGATTGATGGCTAATGATAACACTAGAAATATCATTATAGCTTGATTTTGAGAAAAGTGTCCTAGAAGGAATCAGTGCCCTAAGTTAGGGCCATGTATCAATGAGGTTAGTATTTTAAAGTCTAGTTAAAACTTTAATACCAAAATAAAAGTGTCCTTTTGATTTTGTAAGCCATGAAGCTTGAGAACAAAATTTTTAGGACTATTTGAAATATCTGAGATATTGTTGGTAATGTGTTTATATGTTATATATGACTAATCTGTGACTCTATCTCTTTGTTTTGACATCATATGCATGTAATCTAGAGCATAATGCATGTGTAAATGAATTTTATGTTGCGTTCTATATGCTTCATTCATTGTTGTATTCATCCATGGATCATAATACAAGGTAGAGCCCATTTGTTTAAAATATGAAAAGGCAAAATATAGAAAGCCAATTGGAGGATAGGATTAGTGTCTTAGAAAGTATCATTGGAGGAATTCATACATGACATCTAGGTAATGAGGAAAAAATTATCTAAGTTGGCAAAAATGGTCGAGGCTATTCAAGGGGCTAAAAGGCAAACTTTCAAGGAGTTTTTGTTGTCTCTGTTCTATCCGAGTGTTAAGAAACTTCATGTTTTATATCTATTAGGTTTTATTGAGTTAGGTAATCACCTATGGCATGATGAGGAAGGTTTAAATGGGGATCAAACTTGTAACCTATCTATAGAGATGACTATACTCAAAGAATGGATGTCTCAACATGAACCTCTAAGCCATATCTCTTCTGTGATGATTTATGCCTCCATAATGATTTCCTATATGTTTGCACCCATATTTTATCCATCATGTTGTATATTCTGATAATTTCATCCTATACATTCATGCATGCATAGTATATCCCTATAAGTTCATGAAAATAAGAGGGTCTTGCTAAAATTTTTAGACATGGGGATCAAGATGAGTATTGGTAAGGCTTATGGTTATTAAGGGAGATTGATTTAAGTTTTTATTTTTTCTAAAACCAATAAGGTAAAAAACTTTCGAGATGGAAGAAAATCACAATGCTTGGTTAAGTGAGTTGGAAAGAGTGTAGAACTAGATAGGACAGTTGTTATAAATAATGATTCAAGAAATCAAAAAGGCGAAAGATATTGCAAATGAATACCTTGCAAAACCAAAGCATCGATGTCATGCATGACAATGAGGAGAATGTGTTTGTGGTGTTTAATCAAGAAAAAATTAAGATTGTTGCAAGAATCCTTGTTTGACTAAATTGCAAAATGAACTTTGATTCCTTGAAAATGTTGGAAAAAGCTTTTCTTGCAAAACCAAAGCATCACTATCATGCACGACAATGCAAAGAATTTATTTAAAGTGCCTAATCATGAAAAGAATGGTGATTATTATAGGAATCCATGTTTCTTTTGTTTGAGGGATAAACTTTGATTTTTTGCAAAATGTTGGAAAGAAAAGCATTTCTTGCGAAACCAAAACATTAATGTAGTGTATGATAATTAAGAGAACTTGTTTGTGGTACCCAATTACAAAAGAATGAAGATTATTATGAGAATCCATGTTTGTCTCATTTAAGGGAAGAAGTTTAATTCTTTGGATAATGTTAGAAAGAAAAGCTTTTCTTGCAGAACCAAAGCATTAATGCCATGAATAACAATGAGAAGAATGTTTTTATGGTGCCTAATCATGAAAGGAATAGAGATTGTTATGAGAATCCAAATTTGTCTCATTTAAGGGATAAACTTTTATTCCTAGGAAAATGATGGAAAAACAGCTTTTCTTGTGAAATAAAAATGTCAATGTCTTTTATGGTAATGAAGGGAACGTGTTTTAGTACTGAATCATGAAAAAAATGGTAATTATTATTAGAAACCATGATTGTCTCTTTTAAAGGATGGTCTTTGATTCTATGGAAAATAGTGGAAAGAAATATTTTTTTTACTAAATTAAAGTATCAATTTGTGTAATGCAATAAGAAGAAAACATTAGAAAGAAAAACTTTTCTTGCAAAACCAAGGCACTAATATCATGCATGACAATGAAGGGAATGTGTTTATGGTGCCCAGTCATGAAAAGAATGGAGATTATTATAGAAATCCTTATTTGTCTCATTTAGGGATGAACTTTGATTTTTTGGATAAAGTTGGAAAGAAAAGTTGTTCCTGCGAAACCAAACCATGAATATTGAGCATGAAAATGATAAGAATGTGTTTGTGGTGTCTAATAATGAAAAAATGGAGATTATTACAAGAATTTTTATTTGACTCATTTATGGGATGAACTTTGATTTTTTGGAAAATGTTGGAAATAAAAGCTTTTCTTGCAAAACCAAGGTGTCAACATCTTGAATGACAATGAGAAGAACACATTCATAGTATCCAATCATGATGGGAGTAAAGATTATTATGAGAATCTTTGTTTGTCTCATTTGAAAGACAAACTTTAATTCTTAGGAAAATGGTGGAAATAAAAGCTTTTCTTGCAAGACTAAAGCATTAATGTAGTGTATGACAATGAAGAGAATGTGTTTTGGCACCCAACCATAGAAAAGTGGAGATTATTACGAGAATGCATGTTTGTCTTATTTAAGGGGTGAACTTTAATTCTTTGGACAATGTTGGAAACAAAAGCTTTTCTTGTCAAACTAAAGCATAATGTTGCGCATGACAACGAAAAGAATGTGTTTGTGGTTCTCAATCACAAAAAGAATGGAGATTATTATAAGAATCCATGTTTCTCTCATTTGAGGGATAAACTTTGCTTCTTAGGAAAATGATAGAAATAAAAGCTTTTTTTGTGGAACCAAAGCATCAATGTAGTGTATGACAATGAAGAGAACGTGCTTATGGGCACCAAAAGAATATAGACTATTATGAGAATCCATGTTTGTCCCATTTAAGGTATGAACTTTGACATTTCAAAAAATTATGGAAAGAAAAGCTTATCTTGCAAAACCAAAGCATCAATATCATGTATGACAATGAGAATAACATCTTTGTGGTGACCAATCATGAAGAGAATAGAGATTACTACAAGAATCAATGTTTGTCTCATTTAAGGGACAAAATTTGATTTTGTGGAATGCTATGGAAATAAAAGCTTTTCTTGTGAAACCAAAACATTAATGTAGTGTATGAAAATGAAGAAAGTGCATTTATTATGCCCAATTATGAAAAGAATCCATATTAGTCTTGTTTGAGGGGTGAACTTTGACACTTTCAATAATGTTAGAAACAAAAGCTTTTGCTATGAAACCAAAGCATCAATGCCATGCATTACAATAAGGAAAACGTGATTGTGGTTTCCAATCACAAAAAAATGGAGTTTATTAGGAGAATCCTAATTTGACTCATTTGTAGGATAAACTTTGATTTTTGGAAAAAGCTGGAGGGAAAAGCTTTTCTTACAAAACCAAAGCATCACTATCCTGCATGACAATGAGGAAAACGTGTTTATGGTGCCCAATCACAAAAAAATGGTGTTTATTATGAGAATCCTTATTTGACTCATTTACGAAAAAAACATTAATTCTTTAGAAAATGTTGGGAAGAAAAGCTTTTCTTGCATGACCAAGGCATCAATATCATGCATGATAATGAAGAAAACGTGTTTAGGCACCAAATTACATAAACGATGGAGATTATTATAGGAATCCATGCTTGTCTCATTTAAGAGGCGAACTTTGATTTTGTGAATAATGTTGGAAAGAAAAGCCTTTCTTGTGAAACTAAAGCATCAATGATGAGAACATGTTTTTAGTGCTTGATCACGGAAAGAGTGGAGACTATTTTAAGAACCCATCTTTGTCTTATTTTATGAATGAACTTTGATTCTTCGAAAAACATTGGAAAAAATGCTTTTCTTGTAAAACTAAAGCATCAATGTCGTGCATGAGAATGAAGAGAATGTGTTTATGGTGCCCTATTGCAAAAAGAATAGAGATTATTGCAAGAATCCAAGTTTGTCTCATTTTAGGGACAAACTTTGATTCCTAGGAAAATGATGGAAATAAAAGCTTTTCTTACGAAACCAAAGCATCTGTGTAATGTATGCCAATCATAAGAACATGCTTGTGGGCATCAAAGGAATGTAGATTTTTACGAGAATCCACATATGTCTCATTTGAGGGATGAACTTTGATTCTTCAAAAAAAGATGCAAAAAAAAAATATCTGGCGAAGTGAAAGCATCAACGTCATGCATGAAAATGAGGAGAACAAGTTTGTAATGACCAATTACGAAGTGTATGGAGATTACTATAGGATTCAATGTTTGTCTTATTTAAGGGATGAACATTGATTTATTGGAAACAATGAAAATAAAAGCTTTTGTTGCAAAATCAAAGCATTATTGTAGTGTATGACAATCAATGAATGTGTTTGTGGCATCCAATTATGAAAATACTAGAGATTATTATGAGAATCCACGTTTGTCTCATTTGAGGGATGAACTTTGATTGTTTGAATAACACTAGAAAGAAAAAACTTTTCCTGCAATATCAAAGCATCAATGCCATGTATGAAAAGGAACAGAACATGTTTGTGGTGTCTAATCATGAAAAAATTGAGATAATTCAGAGAATCCTTGTTTGACTCACTTATGGGATGAACCTTTATTCTTTGGATAATGTTGGCAAGAAAAACATTTTTTGCAAGACTAAGGCATTAGTATCATGCATGACAATGAAAAGAATGTGTTTATGGTAACAAGCCATAGAAAGAATGGAGACTACAGTAGCAATCCGCATTTGTCTCATTTACGCGATGAACTTTAAGTATTTGCAAAATATTGGAAAGAAATGCTTTTCCTTCAAAACCATAGCATTAATGCCATGCATGACAATAAATAGAACGTAATTGTAGCCTCCAATGACAAAAAAATTGAGAATATTAGGAGAATCCATGTTTAACTTATTTGTAGGACAAACTTTAATTCTTTGGAAAACGTTAGAGAGAAAAGCTTTTCGTACAAAATCAAAGCATCAATGTCTTGCATGACATTGCAAATAACATGTTTTGGGGCTTAATCTGAAAAAAATGGAGACTATTATGAGATTCCTCATTTAACTTATTTGTGGGATGAACTTTTATTCTTTAGAAGATGTTTGGCAAGAAAAGCTTTCTAGCAAGACCAAGGCATTAATATCATGCATGACAATGAAGAGAACATGTTTGTGGTGCCTAATCATGGAAAAAATAGAGATTATTATAGGAATCCATGTTTGTCTCATTTTTGGGATGAACTTTGATTCTTTGGAAACCATCAAAAAGGAAACATTTTCTTACGAAACCAAAGTGTCATTATGATGTTTAACTATGAAGAGAATGTGTTTGTGGTGCCCTATCACAAAAGAATGGAGATTACTAGGAGAATCCAATGTTGTCTCATTTGAGGGATGAACTTTGATACCTAGGAAAACGGTGAAAATAAAAGTTTTTCTTAAGAAACCAAAGCATCAATGTAGTGTATGATAATCAAGAAAACATTCTTGTGGCACCAAAAGAATGAAGATTACTATGAGAGTCCTTGTTTGTCTCATTTAAGGGATGAACTTTGATTCTTCAAAAAATGGATAGAAAAACTTACATTGCAAAACAAAAGCATTAATGTCATGCATGACAATAAGGAAAACGTGTTTGTGGTGACCAATCACAAAGAGAATAGAGATTACTAGGAGATTCTATGTTTATCTTATTTGAAGGATGAACTTTAATTCTTTGGAAAATGATGGAAATAAAAGCTTTTTTTATGAAATCAAAGCATGAATGTAGTGTATGTAATGAATAGAAAGTGTTTGTGGTGCTCAATTAAGAACAAAATAGAGATTATAATGACAATCCATGTTTGTTTCATTTGAAGAATGAACTTTGATTCTTTGAAAAACATTGAAAAAAAAAGCTTTCCCTGTGAAACCAAAGAATCAATGCCATGCGTGACAAGGAGAAGAACGTGTTTATGGTGTCCAATCATGAAAAAAAAAGAGATTATTAGGAGAATCCTTGTTTGACTTATTTATTGGACAAACTTTAAGTTTTTGGAAAATGTTTGAAAGAAAATCTTGTTTACAAGAAAAGCATTTCTTTCCAACATTTTTCACAAAATTAAAGTTCATCCCTTAAATAAGACAAACATGGATTCTAGTGATAATCTTCATTCTTTTGATGATTGAGCACCAAAACATGTTCTCCTCATTATCGTGCATGGTATTGATGATTTGGTTTTGTAGGAAAAGGCTTTTTTTCTAATGTTTTCCATGTAATCAAATTTCATCCCTTAAATGAGACAAACATGGATTCTCGTAATCATCTCCATTCATTCCATGATTGGGCACCACAAATACGTTTTCCTTATTGTCATGCATGACATTGATGCTTTAGTTTTGAAGGGAAAACATTTCCTTCTAATGTTTTCCAAAGAATCAAGTTCATCCCAGAAGTGAGACAAACATATATTCTTATAATAATCTCCATTCCTTTCTTGATTTGGCACCACAAACACATTTTCCTTCTTGTCCTGCATGATATTGATCCCTTGGTTTTGAAAGAAAACCTTTTCTTTCCAACATTTTCTAAAGAATCAAAGTTGATCCTATAAATGACAAAAAAGGATTCTCATAATAATCTCCCTTTTTTTCATGATTTGACACCGTAACACGTTCCCCTCACTGTAATGCATGACATTGGTGCATTGGTTTTGCAACAAAGGCTTTTCTTTCACATGTTATCAAAACAATCAAAGTTCATCCCTTAAATAAGAAAAGCATGGATTCTCATAATAATCTCTGGTCTTGGGCACCACAAACACGTTCTCCTTATTGTTATACACTACATGAATGCTTTGATTTCTCAAGAAATTCTTTTCATTCTAATGTTTGTGAAAAAAAAATAAAGTTCATCCTTCAAATGAGATAAACATGGATTCCACAATAATATCATATGTTTTCATAATTGGGTAGCATAAACACATTTTTTCTATTACAATACACTACATTGATGGTTTTATTTTGCAAGAAAAGCTTTTATTTTTGCCATTTTTCAAAGAATAAAAGTTCATTTCGTAAGTAAGCCAAACAAGGATTCTTATAATAATCTCCATTTTTTCATAATTGGATAAATCAAACATGTTTTCCTCACTATCTTGCATGAAATTACCGCTTTCGCTTCGCAAGAAAAGCTTTTCTTCCTAACATTATCCAAAGTATAAAAGTTTATCCGTCAAAAGAAACAAACATAGATTCTCATAATAATCTCCTATCTTTTTGTGATTGGGTAGTAGAAACACATTTTCTCTAGCATAATACACTTCATTGATACTTTGGCTTCGCAAGGAAAGCTTTTATTTGCATAATTTTCCCAAGAATCAAAGCTTATCCCTTAAAAGAGACAAACATGGATTCTAGTGACAATCTCCTTACTTTTCATGATCGAGCAGCGCAAACACATTCTTTTCACTACCATTCACTATACTGATGTATTTGTTTCATAACAAAAGCTTTTCTTTCCAACATTTTTAAAAGAATCAAAGTTCTCCCTCAAATAAAAGAAACATGGATTCCTATAATAACTCCATCTTTTCGTGATTGGGCATTATAAACAATTCTCTTCATTGCCATGCAAGATATTGATGTTGTGGCTTTGAAAGAAAAGGTTTCCTTTCCAATGATTTCCAAAGAATCAAAGTTAGTCCAACAAATGAGTCAAAGATGGATTGTCTTAATAATCTCCATTTTTTCATGATTAGACACCATAAACACATTCTTATCATTCTCATGCATGATATTGTGCATTAGTTATGCAAGAAAAGCATTTCTTTCCAACATTTTTCAAAGAATCAAAGTCCATACCTTAAATGAGACAAACATAGATTCCCATAATAATCTTCATTCTTTCTGTGATTTGGCACCAAAAACAAGTTCTTTACATTATCATGCATGATATTGATGCTTTGTTGCAAGAAAAGCTTTTCACTCAATATTTTCCAAATTATCAAAGCTCATCTTACAAATGAATCAAACAAGGATTCTCATAATAGTCTCCATTTTTTTCATGATTAAGGCACCACAAACACATTATCTTTGTTTTGATGCACAACATTAATGCTTTCATGAAGCAAGAAAAGCTTTTCTTTCTAATGTTTTTCAAAGAATCAAAGTTATTCCTCAAATAAGTCAAACATGAATTCTTGTAATAATCTCCATTCCTTTCGTGATTGGGCACTGCAGACACATTATCCTCATTGTCATACACTACATTAAAGCTTTGGTGTTGCATGAAAAGCTTTTCATTTGAATGTTTTTGAAAAAATTAAAATTTGTCCCACAAATGTGTTGAACAAGGATTCTTGTAATAATCTCCATTTTTTTTATAATTGGACACCATAAACACGTTCTCCTCATTGTCATACACTATATTGATGCTTTGATTTTGTAACAAAAGCTTTTGTTCCTAACATTTTTGAAAGAATTAAAGTTCATCCTTAACTGAGACAACATAGATTGTCATAGTAATCCCCCTTTCATTCATCATTAGTCATCATAAACATGTTTTTTTCATTGACATGCATGTTGTTAATGCTTTAGTTTTGCATGAAAAGCTTTTCATTTCAACATTTTCGAAAGAATCAAAGCTCATCCCACAAATAAGTCAAATAAGGATTATTATAATACTCTCTACTTCTTTCATGATTGGGCACCATAAATACATTCTCTTCATTGTCATGCACGACATTTATGCTTTAGTTTTTCAAGAAAAGCTTTTCTTTCCAAGGTTTTTTAAAGAATCAAAGTTCATCTTTCAAATGAGATAAACAAGGATACTCATAATATTCTCTATTCTTTTTGTGATTGGGCTCCACAAACATGTTCTTCTCATTATCATACAATACATTGATATTTTGGTTTCGCAACAAAAGCTTTTTTTCCAACATTTTTAAAGGAATCAAAGTTCGCCCTCAAAAGAGGTAAACATTAATAATCTTCTTTTTTCATCATTGGGCACCATAAATAGGTTTTGTTCATTATCGTGCATGATATTGATGCTTTGATTTTGTAGGAATAACTTTTTTTCCAATGTTTTCCAAAGAATCAAGGTTTATCCCATAAATGAGTCAAACATGGATTCTAATAATAATCTTTATTTTTTTGCAACTGGATAGCACAAACATGTTCCCCTCATTGACACACATGACATTGATGCTTTGGTTTGTATGATAAGCTTCTCTTTCCAACGTTTTGCAAAGAATTAAAGTTTGTCGCTCAAATAAGACAAACATGGATTCAACAAGGATTCTCATAATAATTTCCTATTTTTCATGATTGGGCAGCATAAACACATTCTTTTCATTATTGTGCATGACATTAACACTTTTGTTTCACAAGAAAAGTTATTCTTTCCAATGTTTTCCAAAAAATCAAAGTTTATCATTAAATAGGTCAAACATGGATTCTCATAATAATCTTAATTTTTTTATGATTGGATGGTGCATTGGTTTTGAAAAAAAGCTTTTCTTTCCAAAGTTTTGAAAAAATCAAAGTTCATCCCTTAAATAAGACAAACATAGATTCTCATAATAATCTTTATACTTCTCAGGATTGGGCACCAAAAACATATTCTCTTCATTGTCATGCATGATATTAATGCTATGGTTTTAGAAGAAAAACTTTTCTTTCCAATGTTTTCCAAAAAATCAAAGTTCATCCGAAAAATGGGTCAAATAAGGATTCTCATAATTATCACCATTTTTTATGATTGGACACCATAAACACATCCTTTTCATTGTCATGTAAGGTATTTGATGCTTTTGTTTTGTAGAAAAAGCTTTTTTTCCAACGGTATTCAAAAAATTAAAGCTCATCCCTCAAATAATATAAATATGGATTCTCATAATAATCTATATTATTTTCATGATTGATGTTTTCCTTATTGTCATGCATTAGTTATGCAAAAAAAGCATTTCTTCCCAACGTTTTTCACAGAATCAAAGCTTGTCTCTCAAATGAGATAAAAATGGATTCCTATAATAATCTACATGATATTGATGCTTTGATTTTGCAAGAAAAGCTTTCCGTTCCAATGTTTTCCAAGGAATTAAAGTTTTATCCCATAAATTAGTTAAATAAGGATTCTCATAATTATCTCCATTTTTCTCGTGGTTGGGCACCACAAAAACATTCTCTTCATTGTCATGCATGACATTGATGCTTTAGATTTTTAGGAAAAGCTTTTCTTTCCATTATTTTCCATAGAATCAAAGTTTATCCCTTCAATGAGAGAAACATAGATTCTTATAATAATCTTTATGCTTCTCATGATTGGGCACCAAAAATATATTCTTTTCATTGTCATGGATGATATTGATGCTATGGTTTTAGAAGAAAAACTTTTCTTTCCAATGTTTTCCAAAAAATCAAAGTTCATCCAAAAAATGGGTCAAATAAGGATTCTCATAATTATCACCATTTTTTGTGATTGGACACCATAAACATGTCCTTTTTGTTGTCATGTAAGGTATTTGATGCTCTTGTTTTGTAGAAAAAGCTTTTTTTCCAATAGTACTCAAAAAATCAAAGCTCATCCCTCAAATAATATAAATATGGATTCTTATAATAATCTACAATCTTTTCATGATTGATGTTTCCCTTATTGTCATGCATTAGTTATGCAAAAAAAGCATTTCTTCCCAATGTTTTTCAAAGAATCAAAGCTTGTCTCTCAAATGAGACAAAAATGGATTCCTATAATAATCTACATGATATAGATGCTTTGGTTTTGCAAGAAAAGCTTTCCGTTCCAACATTTTTCAAAGAATTAAAGTTTTACTCCACAAATAAGTTAAACAAGGATTCTCATAATTATCTCCATTTTTCTCGTGGTTGGGCACCACAGACACATTCTCTTCATTGTCATGCATGACACTGTTGCTTTAGATTTTTAGGAAAAGCTTTTCTTTCCATCCTTTTCCAAAGAATCAAAGTTTATCCCTTACACGAGACAAACATGGATTCTTGTAATAATCTCCATTATTTTCATGATTAAGCACCATAACATATTTGCTTCATTGTCATACACTATAATGATGCTTTGATTTTGCAAAAAAAGTTTTTTTTCTAATTTTTTTGAAAGAATCAAAGTTCACCCTTAAATGAGACAATATGGATTCTTATAATGATATCCTTTCCTTTCATCATTGGCATTATAAACATGTTGTCTTCATTATCATGCATGTTATTAATGCTTTGGCTTTGTATATAAAGCTTTTTCTTCTAACATTTTGCAAAGAATCAAAAAGAATTCCAATAATAATCTCCATTTTTTCGTGACTGGACACCATAAACTTCTTCTCCTCATCGATATGCTTGACATTGATGCTAGTTTTGCATGAAAAGCTTTTCTTTCTAACGGTTTCCAAATAATCAAAGTTTATCCCTCAAATGAGACAAACACGGATATAATAAGGATTTTCATAGTAATTTCCTTTTTTTCATGATTGGGTGCCAGAAATACATTCTCTTCATTGTCATGCACAACATTTATGCCTTAGTTTTTCAAGAAAAGCTTTTCTTTCCCATGTTTTCCAAATAATTAAAGTTTATCCCATAAATAAGTCAAACATGGATTTTCACAATAATCTCTATTCTTTTTATGATTGGGCATCACAAACACGTTCTCGTTATTGTCATACACTACATTGATTCATTGCTTTTGCAAGAAAAACTTTTCTTTCTAATGTTTTGAAATAATTAAAGTCCATCCCTCAAATAGGATAAACATGGATTCTTGTGATAATCTTCATTTTTCTCATGATTGGGCACCAAAAACATGTTATCTTCATTGTCATGCACGTTATTGATGCTTTGGTTTTGCAAGAAAATTTTTTTCCAATGTTTTTCAAAGAATCAAAGTTCATCGAAGAAATGAGTCAAACAAGGATTCTCATAATAATCTTCATTTTTTTCATGGTTGGACATAATAGTCATGTTCTCCCAATTGTCATGCATGACATTGATGCTTTGGTTTCATAGGAAAAGCTTTTCTTTCCAATGGTATCCAAAGAATTAGAGCTTATGCCTTAAATATGACAAAAATGGATTCTTGTAATAATCCATTCTTTTTCATGATAGGGCACCACAAACATATTCTCTTTATTGTCATGCCTGACGTTGATACTTTAGTTTCACAAAAAAAGCATTTCTTTCCAACATTTTTGAAAAAATCAAAGTTTGTCCTTTATATGAGACAAACATGGATTCCCATAATAATCTCCATTCTTTTCATGATTTGGCACTATAAACATTTTTTCCTTGTTGTCATGCATGATATTGATGCTTAGGTTTTGCAAGAAAAGCTTTTCTTTCCAACAGTTTCCAAAGAATCAAAGTTTGTCCCATAAATGCATCAAGCAAGGATTCTCATAATAATCTCTATTTTTTTCATGACTGGACACTATATACACATTCTCCTACCCAATGCCATGCATGGCATTGATGCTTTAGTTTTGCAAGAAAAGCTTTTCTCTCTAGCATTCTTTAAAGAATCAAAGTTCATTCCTTAAATGAGACAAACATGGATTTTATAATAATCTCCATTCTTTTCATGATTGGGCACCGTAAACACATTTTTCTTATTTTCATACACTATGTTGATGCTTTGGCTTCATAAGAGAAGCTTTTCTTTCCAATATCTTAAAAGAATCAAAGTTCGTCACTCGAATGACACAAACATGGATTCTCATAATAATCTCCATACTTCTCATAATTAGGCACCAAAAACACTTCCTCTTCATTGTCATGCGTGATATTAATGCTTTGGTTTCATAATAAAAGGTTTCTTTCCAAAATTTACTACAGAACTAAAGTTTGTCCAATAAATGATTCAAACAAGGATTCTCATAATAATCTCCATTTTTTTGTGATTGGACACCGTAAACACGTTCTTGTCATTGTCATGCATGACATTGATGCTTTAGTTTTGCAGGAAAAACTTTTCTTTCCACTAGTATCCAAAGTATCAAAGTTTATCCCTCAAATAAGACAAACATGTATTCTCATAATAATTGCCATTTTTTCTGTGATTGGACAACAAACATGTTCCACTTAATGTCATGCACGCCATTGACACTTTAGTTTTACAAGAAAAACATTTCTTCCCAACATTTTTCATAGAACAAAAGTTCATCCTCCAAATGAGACAAACATCAATTCCCACAATAATCTCCATTTTTTTCATGATTTGGCACCGTAAACATGTTTTCCTTATTGTTATGCATGATATTGATGCTTTGTTTTATAGGAAAAGCTTTTCTTTCTATCGTATTTCAAATAATCAAAGTTTATCCCACAAATGAGTCAAACAAGGATTATCATAATAATATCCATTTTTTTCATGGTTAGGCACCACAAACACATTCTTTTCATTGTCATGCATGATATCAATGCTTTAGTTTTGTAAGGAAAGCTTTTTTTTCCAACATTTTCCAAAGAATCAAAGTTCACGCCTTGAATAAGACAAATATGGATTTTCATAAAAATCTTTATTTTTTTTATGATTACACACCATAAACACATTTTTCTCATTGTCATACATTGCATTGACACTTTGGTTTCGCAAGAAAAGCTTTTCTTTCCAACGCTTTCAAAAAGAATCAAAGTTTGTCCTTCAAATGAGACAAACATGGATTTCCATAACAATCTCCTTTTTTTCATCATTAGGCACCATAAACACGTTCTCTTCATTGTCATACATGATATTCATGCTTTGGTTTTGCAAGAAAAGCTTTTCTTTACATGTTTTCCAATGAATCATAGTTCATCTCACAAATGAGTCAAACAAGGATTCTCATAGTAATCTCTATTTTTTTATGATTGGACAGTACAAACATATTCTCCTCATTGTCATGGATGACATTGATGGTTTAGTTTTGCAAGAAAAGCTTTTCTTTCTAACATTAGCCAAAGAATAAAAGTTTATCCCTTAAATGAGACAAACACAGATTCTTATTATAATGTCCTTTTTTTCATGATTAGGCAGCACAAACACATTCTTTTCATTATCATATACTACATTGATGCTTTGGTTTTGCTAGAAATTTTTATTTCCACTATTTTTCAAAGAATCAAAGTTCGTCCTCCAAATGAGACAATGTTAATTCTTGTAATAATCTCTATTCTTTTCATGACTGGGCACCATAAACACATTATACTCATTGACGTGCATGAATTAATGCTTTAGTTTCATAAGAAAAGCTTTTCTTTTAAGCCTTTTTCAAAGAAGTAAAGTTCATCCTTCAAATGTGATAAACATGGATTCTTGTAAGAATCTTTATGTTCTTCATGATTTGGCACCATAAACATGTTCTCCTTATTATCATGCATGATATTGTTGCTTTGGCATTGCAAGAAATGCTATCCCTTCCAATGTTTTCCAAATAATCAAAGTTTATCCCACAAAAGAGTCAAACAAGGATTCTAATAATAAATCTCTATTTTTTCCATAACAAGCCACTGCAAAAATATTCTCTCCATTGATGCATGACATTGATGCCTTTGTTAAGCAAGAAAAGTTTTTTCTAATCTTTCTAAAGAATCAAAGTTCAACCCTCAAGTGAGACAAACATGTATTCTTATAATAATCTCTATTCTTTTCATTATTAGGCACCGCCAAACACGTATTCCTCATTGTCATACTCTACATTTATGATTTGGCTTCACAAGAAAAGATTCTATTTCCATGGTATTCCATAGAATCAAGGTTTATCCTACAAATAAGTTAAACACTGATTCTAATAATAATCTACATTCTCTTCATTATTGGGCACTATAAA
>JBBYHL010155092.1:0-10864 GCA_038381835.1 Adansonia madagascariensis | reverse complement strand
TGCGCTTTGTTCATTGTTATACGCAATATTGATGCTTTGGTTTCGTCAAATAAGCTTTTCTTCCACCATTTTTTAATTCCAATAATAATCTACATTCTCTTCATTATTGGGCACTATAAATGCGCTTTGTTCATTGTTATACGCAATATTGATGCTTTGGTTTCGTCAAATAAGCTTTTCTTCCACCATTTTTTAATGAATCAAATTTTGTTCCATATATGAGATAAACCTTGATTCTCATAATAATCTTCATTCTTCTCATGACTGGGCACCACAAACACATTCTTTTCATATTCATGCATGATAATAATGCTTTGGTTTCATAAGATAAGCTTTTCTTTCCACCAGTTTCCTAAGAATCAAAGTTCATCCCTCAAATGAGATAAACTTGGATTCTCATAATAATCTCCATTCTTTTCAGGATTAGGCATGACAAACACATTCACATCATTGTCATGCATGATACTAATGACTTTGGTTTTGTAGGAAAAGATTTTCTTTCCAATGTTTTCCAAAAATCAAAGTTTATCCCTAAAATAAGGCAAATATGGATTTTCATAATAATCTTCATTCTTTTCATGATTCGGTACTATAAACACATTCTCTTCATTGCCATACAAGACATTAGTGCTTTTGTTTTGCAAGAAAAAGCTTTTCTTTCTACCGTTTACCTAAGAATTAAAGTTCATCCCTGAAATAAAACAAATTTAGATTCTTATAATAATCTCCTTTCTTGCCATGATTTAGCATCACAAATACATTCTCCTTATTATCATTCATGGCATTGATGCTTTGGTTTTGCCAGCAATGCTTTTCCTTTCAATATTTTCTAAGGAGTTTATCCCTTAAATCAAACAAACATAGACTGTCGTAATAATCTCTATTCTTTTTATGATTGGGCACCACAAGCACTTTTTCCTCATTGTCATGTATGACATTGATACTTTGGCTTTATAAGAGAAGTATTTCTTTCCTTGATGCATTGGTTTCACAAGAAAAGCTTTTCTTTCCAACATTTTTAAAAGAATCAAAGTTTATCCCTTAAAGGAGATAGGCATGGATTCTTATAATAATCTTTATTCTTTTCATGATTAAGCACCATAAACATGTTCTTTTCATTATCATACACTACATTGATGCTTTGGTTTTGAAAGAAAAGATTTTATTTCTACCATTTTCTAATGAATTAAAATTCTTCCTATAACTAAGTCAAACATTGACTCTTGTAATAATCTCCATTCTCTTCATCATTAGGCAACACAAACACACTTTCCTCATTGTCATGCAAGACATTAATGCTTTTGTTTCGCCAGATAAGCATTTTTTCCATTGTTTTCAAAAAAATCAAAGTTATCCCTTAAATAAGGCAAATATGGATTTTGATTAGCTTTATTAGAATATAACTAAATGGAAATATATCTCTAATGGTTCAACATGAAAATAAAAGGAAAAAAATAAAAAATCTGAAATCTAAAATTTAAAAAGTGGAATGAATAAACCTTGATTTATTGATAAAAATCCTAGCCACAATCAATACAAAGATTGGATACCATTTCTTAAGGATGAAAAACCTAAAAGATTAATCTCATAAACTCGCCACCAAAAGACTTGGATAAGAGGAAAAGAACTAAAAATAATCAGTAACTTTATTGATTAAAGATTTGGCCAAAGGCCTTTACAAGAAAAGTTTAAATCCTAAATAATTAATTAAGATATTGCTTGCTCATAAAGAAAATAAAATAGTCAATAGAATTAATTCCTTACAAGTTAAGGAATTAAAACATTTCTAAAAATGGAAATCAAAAGCCTTGGGGATTAAATAACAATCTGTACATTGAAACTTCCTAATTTGGATGCTGCAAACTTTCTTGCTCAAAAAGACTTCTAAAATCTTTAACAATCTTTCTTATCGAGCACATAACACAATAGGTTGAAACTTTTAGCCTTTGATCATTTGATTAGGCCTGTATACTCAAAGTCTTCATTTAGGCCATGATATGGCACATCATCTCCCCCTTGTTAAGAAGGTTTTACCCTCAAATTCACACTATCTCCACCATCTGAGGTGTCCTCCAAATAAGGTGTAAGATCTTGAACATTGAACATGGTGCTCACATTGTATTTTTTAGGTAAGTCAAGCTTATAAGCATTGTCATTTTCCTTCTCAATGACCCTAAAAGGATAATTAGCTTATGGCATTATCTTGGACTTCCTTTAATTAGGAAATCTCTTCTTGCAAAGATGAATCCACATAAGATTTCTTGGTTTGAATAGAATTTACTTTCTTATTTTGTTTGCCTATCTCACATAAGCTTTGTTCTTCTCCTTGATCTATTCTCTAACTTTGTTGTGCATCACCATTTGAGCCTTTTTAGCTCCATCTATACAACTCTTCTTGCTAACTAGTGTTGGTGCTAAATCAAGAGGTGTAGTTGGGTTAAAACCATAGACTAACTCAAAAGGAGAATGCTTAGGCTTTGTGTACACTATGATTGTAATTGAAATCTATATATGCCAAGCACTCATCACAACTTTTTAGATTCTTGTTCACCATCGTCCTAAGCAAAGCAAAAAGTGTTCTATTCATCACCATAGTTTACTTATAAGTTTTTGGATGACAAGCTATGCTAAATAACAACTTGGTTCCAAGCTTCTTTTATAAAGTCTTCCACATGTAGCTTAAAAACTTAGCATCATGATTAGAAATAATGCTCTTAGAATCCCATGCAACCAAACTATTTCCTTAAAGAATAAATCAATAACATGCTTGCATCGCTAGTTCTATGGCTTGGAATAAAGTGTAGCATATTCAAAAAATGATCCACTGGAAGCTTTCTCTTTTTGTTTATCGATCTCACGTAAGCTTTATTCTTCTTCTCAATTTATTTTCTAACATATATTTCACCATTTGCGTCTTCCTAGTTCTATCTATAAAAATCTTCTTGCTAATTGGTATTGGTGCTAAATCAAAAGGTGTAGTTAGGTTAAAACCATAGACCACCTCCAAAGAAGAATGGTTAGTAGCTTTGTGTACACTACGATTATAAACGAGCTCTACATATGCCTAGCATTTATCATAATTCTTTAAATTCTTGTTCACCATTATTCTAAGCAAAGCTGGAAGTGTTTTATTCACCACCTCGATTTGCCTATAAGTATATGGATGACAAGTTATACTAAATAACTTGGTTCTAAGCTTTTTCCATGAAGTATTTGGCATATAGCTTAAAAACTGAGCATCACGATTAGAAACAATGCTCTTAGAATCTCATGCAGTCAACTTATTTCCTTGAAGAAAAAATCAATTACATGCTTGTATCATCAATTCCATGGCATGGAAAGAAATGTGACATCTTTAAAAAGTGATCCGCTACTACCATTACTAAATCATTTTCTCATGGTGTTTTAGGTAAACCTAAAACAAAATCCACGGTTACATGTTCCTAAGGATATTCAGGTACGAGCGAAGACATATGTAACCTTTATGCCATCTCCTTGTTCTCGGTTCATTGTTAACCAATAGAAGTGTGCTTTCAATGCTTTTAATGTCTTCTTTGCACCAAAATATCTAAGAAGACTTCCACTGTGAGTTTCAGGCACCAAAAACTCTTACATTAAACAAAAATGAATGCATAATTGGCTAGACTTAAAGAGAAATCCTTTATGCCAAAAATAACCCTCTTTACTCCCTTTATGCACTCTTCATAGAACTTAGTGAAGTGCTGGTCCTCTTTGTACAACTCTATCATCAAATCAAACCCATTAATCTTGTATTAAGCATACAGGTTAGAGCATACCTTTTTGAAAATGCATCAACTATAATGTTGACATTCCCTTTTGTGTACTCGATTACATAAGGAAATGTCTCCAAAAACTCTACCCACATGGCATGTGTCTTATTCAGCTTGCTTTACCCTTTCAAATGTTTCAATGACTTATGATCCATATGAATCATAAACTCTATAAGGAGTAAGCAATGTTGTTAAGTTTTTAGTGCTAGAATAAGTGCATAAAACTCCTTATATAGGTTGAGTAATTGAGACAAGAACTAATAACTTCTCATTAAAAAAGGCAATAGGATCCCATCTTGCTTAAGAACATCTACAATCCTAATTCCTAACGCATCACACTCTATATCAAAGGTTTTTAGAGAAATTAAGTAATGCTAGTATGGGAGCCGAACCTAACTTCTTTCTAATCAAGTCAAAACTTCACTATGCAGCCTTAGTCTACCAAAACTCCATTTGCTTCTTCATGCATTTGGTCAAAAGATCTAGAATGGTGTTAAAACTTTTCACAACAAAAGCATTGCTTTCCAATGTTTTCCAATAACTCAAAGTTTATCCCTCAACTAAGACAAACATGGATTCTCATAACAATCTCTATTTTTTTCATGATTGGGCATGATAAACATGTTCTTCTCATTGTCATGCATCAAATTGATGCTTTGGTTTTGCAAGAAAAGCTTTTTTTCTAATATTTTCCAAAAAATCAAAGTTCATCCCATAAATAAGATAAACAAGGATTCTTATAATAATTTTCATTTTTTCATTATTGGGCACCAAAAACACATTCTCATGAAATAAAATGGAGATTATTATGAGAATCCTTGTTAGACTTATTTGTGGGATAGACTTTGATTCTTGGAAAAACACTAGAAAAAAAGCTTTTCGTGCAAAACCAAAGCAATAATATCATGCATGACAACGAAATAAATGTGTTTATGGTACCCAATCATGAAAAGAATGGAGATTATTACAAGAATCCATGTTTGCCTTATTTAAAGGATGGACTTTGGTTCTTTGAAAAACATTAGAAAGAAAAGCTTTTCTTGCAAAACCAAGGAATGAATATCATGCATGATAATGAGGAGAATGTTTTTACGGTGTGAAATCACGAAAAGAATGGAGATTATTATAGGAATTCATGTTTCTCTTATTTGAAGGATAAACTTTAATCTTTTGAAAAAATGTTGGAAAGAAATGCTTTTTCTATGAAATTAAAGCCTCAATGTTAAGCATGACAAAAAAGAGAACTTGTTTGTAGCGCCCAATCATAAGGAGAATGTAGATTATTACAAGGATAAACTTTTGGTCTATTTAAGGTATGAACTCTGATTCTTTGGAAAACAGTGGAAATAAAAGCTTTTCTTATGAAACCAAAGATCAATGGAGTGTGTGATAACAAAGAAAACCAATTTGTGGTGCCAATCACAAAAAAAAAAAGATTATTGTGAGAATCCATGTTTGTCTTATTTAAGAGATAAACTTTGAATCTTTGGATAACATTGGAAATAAGAGATTTTCCTGTGAAACCAAAGCATTAATGTCATACATGATAGTGAGATGAATGTCCTTGTGGTGTCCACTAATGAAAAAATAGAGATCATTCTAAGAATCCTTGTTTGAATTATTTGCAGGATGATCTTTGATTCTTTGAAAAATATTGGAAAGAAAAGCTTTTCTTGGAAAACTAAAGCATCAATATCATGCATGACAATGAAGAGAATGTGTTTATGGTGCCTAATAATGAGAAGAATGGAGATTATTATGGGGAATCCATGTTTGCCTTATTTAAGGGATGAACTTTGATTCCTTGGAAAACGTTGGAAAAAAAAGCTTTTTTTGCGAAACAAAAGCATAAATGTAGTGTAGGGTAATGAAAAGAACATTTTTCTAGAGCCCAATCACGAAAAGAACATTCCTTGTTTGTGTCTTTTGTAGGATGAACTTTGATTCTTTGGAAAACTTTAGAAAAAAAAGTTTTTCTTGCAAAACCAAGAAATCAATGTCGTGTATGACAACAAAAAGAATGTGTTCATGGTGCCCAGTCAAGAAAAAAAATGGAGATTACTACCACAATCCTTGTTTGACTTATTTGTAAGATGCACTTTAATTCTTTGGAAAATATTAGAAAGAAAAGCTTTTATTGCAAAACTAGAGCATCTATCTCCTGCATGATAATAAGAAAAATGTGTTTATGGAGCCAAATCACAAAATAATAGAGATTATTGTAGGAATCCATATTTATTTGAATTGACAGATTACCTCTGATTCTTTAAAAAATGTTAGGAAAAAATGCTTTTCTTGCAAAACTAAAGCATGGATTTCATGCATGACAATGAAAAAAAATGTGTTTGTGGTGCCTAACCTTGAAGAGAATGGAGATTATTACAAGAATCAACATTTGACTTATTTGAGGGATAAATATTGGATATTTGGAAAATAGAGGAATTAAAAGCTTTTCCTATGAATCCAAGCATTATTGTAGCATACGATAATGAAGAAAATGTATTCATGGTACTCAATCACAAAAAGAAAAGAGATTATTATGACAATCCATGTTTGTCTCATTTGAAGGATACACTTTGATTCTTTGGATAACATTGGAAAGAAAAGCTTTTCTTACAAAAGAAGCATCAATGTCATGCATGATAATGAGGAAAACGTGATTATGGTGTCCAATCATTAAAAAAATGGAGACTATTATGAGAATCTTTGTTTGGCATATTTACGGGATAAACTTTGATTCTCTGGATAACGTTGGAGAGAAAAGCTTTTTCTACAAAACCAAAGCATTAATATCATGCAATACAATGAGGAAAACATATTTATGGTGTCTAATCATGAAAAGAATAAAGATTATTATGGGAATCCATCTTTGTCTCACTTGAGGGATAAATTTTATTTCTTTAGAAAATGTTAGAAAGAAAAGCTTTTCTTATAAAACTAAAGCATCAATGTTGTGAACAATATGAAAAAAATGTGTTTTTGGTGCCCAATCAGAAAAAATAATGATTTTTATGAGAATCAATCTTCAACTCATTTACAGGATGAACTTTGATTCTTTGGAAAATCTTGGAAAGAAAAACTTTTCCTGTGAAACCAAAGCATCAAGGTAATGCAGAACAATGAGGAGAATGTGTTTATGGTGTCCAGTCATGAAAAAAAAGGAAATTATTATGAGATTCCTTGTTTAACTTATTTGTAGGATAAACTTTGATTTTTCAAAAAATATTGGAAAGAAAAGCTTTTCTTACAGAACCAAAGCATCAGTGTCATGTATGACAATGAGGAGAAAGTGTTTGTGGTGCACAATCATGAAAGGAATGAAGATTATTATAAGAATTAATATTTGTCGCATTTATCGGATGAACTTTAATTTTTTGTAAAACAACAGAAAATAAAAGCCTTTCGTGTAAATCAAAAGCATCAATGTAGTGTATAATAGAGAAAAATACATGTTTGTGGTGCTTAATCATAAAAAGAAAGGAGATTATTATGCGAATGCATGTCTGTCTCAATTGAGGGATGAACTTCTTTTCTTTGGATAACGTTGGAATGAAAAGTTTTCCTTGCAAAACCAAAGCATCAGTGTCATGCATAACAATGAGGAGAACATGATTGTCGTGTTTAATCATTAAAAAATGGAGATTATTATGAGAATCCTTATTTAATTCATTTATAGTATGAACTTTGATTTTCTAGATAACATTGGAGAGAATCTGTTTATGTTGCCCAATCACAAAATGAATGGAGATTATTACTGGAATCCATGCTTGTTTCATTTAAGGGACAAACTTTGATTCTTTGGAAAATGTAGGAAAGAAAAGCTTTTCTTGCAAAAATAGAGCGTAGTGCACAACTATGAAGAAAATGTGTTTGTGGTGCCTAATCATAGAGAAATAATGATTCTTATGAGAATCCTACTTTGACTTACTTATGGGATGAACTTTGATTATTTGGAAAATGTTGGAAAGAAAAACTTCTCCTGCAAAACCAAAGCATCAATTTCATGCATGACAATGAGGAAAATATGTTTGTGGTGTTTAGTCAATAAAAAAAAGAGATTATTATGAGAATCTTTTTTTGGCTCATTTTCAAGATGAACTTTGATTTTTTGGAAAATGTTGAGAAAGAAAAGTTTTCGTTGTGAAACGAAAACATCAATATCGCACATGGACACTAAAGAGAAAGTTTTTGTGGTGCACAATCACTAAAAGAATAGGAA
Organism: Adansonia madagascariensis; assembly: GCA_038381835.1. Lineage (NCBI taxonomy): Eukaryota > Viridiplantae > Streptophyta > Magnoliopsida > Malvales > Malvaceae > Adansonia > Adansonia madagascariensis. The sequence continues at coordinate 2,854 of JBBYHL010155092.1, read as the reverse complement.
TTAATGTTTTACTCATTTATGGAACAAACTTTCTTTCTTTGGAAAATAGTGGAAATAAAAGCTTTTCTTATGAAAAAAAAGCATCAATTTTGTGTAAGATAATGAAAAGAATGTGTTTGTGATGCCTAATCATGGAAAGAATGGAGATTACTATGGGAATCTGTGTTTGTCTCATTTAAGGGACAAATTTTCATTCTTTGGATAACGTTGGAAAGAAAAGCTTTTCTTGCAAAAAAAAAAGCCTTTATGCCATGCATGATAATAAGGAGATTATGTTTGTGGTGTCTAATCTTGAAAACAATTGATGTTATTATGAGGATCCTTGTTTGACTCATTTGTGGGATGAATTTTGATTCTTTAAAGAACATTGAAAAGAAAAGCTTTTTTTGCAAAACCAAAGCATCAATATCATGCATGACAATAGAGAAAACGTGTTTATGGTGCCCAATAAAAAAAAATAAAGATTATTATGGGAATCCATGTTTGCTCATTTGAGGTATGAACTTTGATTCTTTAGAAAATGTTGGAAAGAAAAGCTTGTGAAACCAAAGCATCAATTGTGCATGACAATGAGGAGAACATTTTTGTGGTACCTAATCATGAAAGAAATAAAGATTTTTATGAGAATCAATGTTTATCTCATTTGAGGGTCAAACTTTGATTCTTTGGAAAATGGTGGAAATAAAATCTTTTCTTATGAAAAGAAAAAAATCAATGTAGTGTATGACAATGAAGAGGATGTGCTTGTCCTACCCAGTCATGATAAGAATGGAGATTATTGCGAGAATACATGTTTGTCTCATTTAAGGGACGAACTTTGATTTTTTGGAACATGTTGGAAAAAAGCATTTCCTATGAAACCAACGCATTAGTGTCATGCATGACAATAAGGAGAAAGAGTTTGCGGTACAAATCACAAAGAAAATGGAGATAGTAAAGAGAATTAATGTTTGACTCATTTATTGATGAACTTTAATTCTTTGGAAAACTATGGAAATAAAAGCTTTTCCTGCAAAACTATAGCATCAATGTAGTCTATGACAATGAAAGGAACATGTTAGTAGTGCCCAGTCATGAAAAGAATGAAGATTATTACAAGAATCCATGTTTGTTCCAGTTTAGGGATGAACTTTGATTCTTTGGAAAGTATTGGAAAGAAAAGCATTTCTTACGAAACTAAAGTATCAATGTCATGCATGACAATGAAGAGAACATGTTTCTAGTACCTAATCATGAAAAAAAATACAAACTATTATGAGCATTGCTATTTGACTTATTTATGGGATGAACTTTCATTTTTTGGAAAACATCGTAAAGAAAACATTTTCCTGCAAAACCAAAGCCTCAATATCATGTATGACAATGGAGGGAATGTATTTGTGGTACCCAATCGCGAAGAGAATGAGATTATTACAAGAATCAATGTTTGTCATTTTTGAGAGATGAACCTTTATTCTTTGAAAAAAGTTGGAAAAAAGCTTTCCTTATGAAACCAAAGCATTAATGTCGTACATGACAATGAGGAGAACCTAGATGTCATGCTCTGCCATAAAAAGAATAAAGATTATTATGAGAATCAACGTTGTCTTATTTGAAAGATGAACTTCGATTCATTCAAAATTAATGGAAATTAAAGGTTTTCTTGTGAAACTAAAGCATCCATGTAGTGTATGATAATGAAGATAATGTGTTTATGCCCCCAATCACAAATAGAATGAAGATTATTATGACAATCCATGTTTGTCTCATTTAAGGGATAAACTTTGACTCCTTGGATAATATTGGAAAAAAACTTTTCTTGCAAAACCAAAGCATCAATCCCATACATGACATTGAGGAGAATATGTTTATGGTGCAGCATCATGAAAAGAATCGAGATTCTTATAAGAATCCATATTTTCTTATTTGAGGGAAAAACTTTGATTCTTTGGAAAATGTTAGAAAGAAATGCTTTGCTTGTGAAACTAAAGCATCAATGTCATTTATGATAAGGAAGAGAATGTGTTTGTGGTGCCTAATCATGACAAGAATGGATATTAGTACGAGAATCCCTATTTGACTTATCTATGGAATAAACTTTGATTATTTGCAAAACATTGGAAAGAAAAGCATTTCTTGCCAAACAACAACATCAATATCATGCATGAGAATAAGGAAAACGTGTTTATGGTGTTAAATCATTAAAAAAAGGGATATTATTATGGGAATTAATGCTTATCTAATTTGAGGGATAAATTTTGATTCTTTGAAAAATGTTGGAAAGAATTGAATCTCTTACATTGCTAAAGCATAAATATCATGCATGACAATGAGAATAAGGAGTTTATAGTGCCCACTCATGAAGAGAATAGAGATTATTACGAGAATCAACATTTATGTTATTTAAAAGACCAACTTTGATTCTTTCGAAACTAGTGGAAATAAAAGCTTCAAACCAAAGAATCAATGTAGTGTATGACAATGAAAAGAATGTGTGTGTTTGTGATGCCTAATCATGAAAAGAATAGAGATTATTATGAGAATCCATGTTCGCCTTTTTTTAAGGAATGACCATTAATTCTTTAAAAGAAAATCTTTTCTTGTGAAACAAAAACATCAATGTCATGTATGGCAATGAAGAGAATGTGTTTATAGTGCCTAAATATGAAAATAATGAATAGTATTATAAGAATCTACTTCTATCGCATTTGAGGGATAAACTTTGACTCTTTATATAACATCAAAAATAAAAGCTTTAGCTGCGAAACCAAAGCATCAATGTCATGCATGATAATAAGGAGAATGTGTTTTTGGTGTTCAATCAAGGAAAAATGAAGATTATTATGAGAATCCTTGATTGACTCTTTTGTGGGAT
>JBBYHL010154768.1:5243-30618 GCA_038381835.1 Adansonia madagascariensis | reverse complement strand
TTCTTCAAATATTTTCATTAAATTCATATTAAATCAATTTTTAAAAATTTAATTTATTTTATAAGTTTTGCATTTTTTTAAATGACAACTTTTTCCAAAAGGGTTTTTGCTCCTAAAATTTTTTGAGTTTAGGATTTTTAATTCCCTTTTTCTTGCACATAAAATTTCTAATGAATTTTCAAATGAAAATTTTACTAATTTTATGTTTAATTGGCCAAATTTATTTTTCCAGTTCATGGGCCTTAAAACCCGTAAATTTTTTTAATGGGCCCGGTAAGCCCATTAATTTTTTTGAAAAGCCCAATGAGCCTATTTTTGTTTTGTAACATGTCCAAGAACTTATTGATTGAATTTTTAATCAAATTTTTATGTGAAATTTTTTTCTTTGAATAAATAATTTTTAATTTGTTATAATTTAGTCCCTATAATTTGTTTTTGTTTAAATTAAAATTTTTCTCACATATTTCTAGTTGATGATGTCATGCATGACATCATCAAGCAAAATGATGAATTCATTAATTAAACTTTATCAAAATGAAAAAAAAACTAAAAAAACTAATAAATAAATGAATAAAAAATAAAAAGTAAGAAATTGGTGGAATTATGTGAAACTATTCAGACAAGGCCTCTTGTTAGAAGCCTTGGCTAATTCTCACCCTTGAAAAAGGCAGGAGAAAGCTTTGATAAAAAAGCTTTAGCATTCCATAAGAAAAATCATTATAAAAACCTTAAAATTTTTAATTTTTCAATCTTTTAAAGGTAATTTTCTTGTAAAATTTTTAATTTTTGTTTATTTCGTGTTTGATTCTTTTGTATAAAGCTTTGTGATTACTTGAGCTCATGGATGTTGATCCATGTTGAAGGGCCAAGTATGAAAATTATGATCAAAGTTTCTTGATTTTGTTGTTAAATTTGATTTTTTGCTAGAAACAGTTTGATTTTCAATAAATTAATTCATAGTTGTTGGTATAAATAATACTATTTTCATGTATATATTTTTATGTTATTTTTCTTAATATTTTCATGTTGATTTATGTTGATTTATTCATTATTTATTATGTTTTTATGTAAATTTATGCTTGGTAAAAATGATAACATATACGTATGTTGATATTGATGAAAATATGTAATGAATAAAACTGTTTTAGTTGATAAATAAATAAATAAATATTCTTTCATGTTTTTATGGAATTTAGGACTATTTTGTGAAGTTTGAAACTTGCAAGGGCTTAAAAATAATTTTTTCCAAATATTTAAAAGCTTGGAAAGGTGATTCCAAGCTTGGTTGAATATGATCTTGATGATTTTGTGATGTTTTGACTATTTAGGTTATTTTGTAATTATAGGAAATATAGTGACTAAATTGTAAAAATTATAAAAGTTTCTATATGGCCATCCAAGCTTGGCTAAATCATGTTGACACCTTTTGAAAATATTTTCATGTTTATTCCAATATGCATAAATATGTTTCACATATTTTCCATCATTTTGTGGCCTTTTTATAGTTTTAAAAAATTTAGGGACTTATTTGCAAAATTACAAAATTTTAATTCCAAGGCCATAGGTGCTTGGCCGAATTGATGATGTGATCCTTGGGATGATTTCTATTATTTTTATAATGTGTTTTATGTTATTTTATGATATTTATTTCATGTAGGGACTATTTTGCAAAATTAAAAAATTTTAAGGATCATTTAGAAAAACTTTGCACTTTATCGTTAATGTGATATTTTTGAAATTTTAATAATATTTCTAGTATTCCTCCGATTATCCAAATAAGTGTAGAAATTATTAAAACTTTTCATATTTCTCTAGTTTTCTAATGGGGTACAAAATGTAATTTTGAATAGATTAGGGACCAATTAACAATTTTTGCATTTTAGGTCAATCTTGATATCTAACTTACCCATGGAAGGTATAATTGCCATCATATATCATTTTTGAGTCTTTGAGGTTATGAGGGTACTTCTATGTTGGAGGTAAACTTTAAGGGTATTTTGATAATTTTCCTTAAAACGAAGTCCTATATGATTACCGGGATACTTATAGTAGGAATAGGTTCTTTTCTTAATGAAGTTATTGGGTCCTTCAGGGTATTTAGATACTTTGAGGTCAAAGGTAAACCTTAGATGTATTTTGGTAATTTTCTTTAGAACCAAGTCTTATGTGATCATCGAGATACTTATATGTCGAAGCTATATAGTAGGAATAGGTTCTTTTGCTTATGAAGTTATTGAGTCCTTTAGCGTACCAAGATACTTCTATGTTGAAAGTACACCTTAGGGGCATTTTAGTAAATTACTTTAGAATCGAGTCTTTAATGGTTACCGGGATACTTATACATGAAAGGTGCATAATAAGGATAGGTTCATCATTTATGAAGTTATCGAGTTTATTAGGGTACCAGGATATTTATATGCCGAAGGTACACCTTAAAGCATTTTAGTAATTTATTTTAAAACTGAGTTCTTTAAAGTCACTGAGATGATTTTATGTCAAAGGTATACTTTAGGGGATATATTGGTCAAATCAACCCAATTTGGATCCTTAGAGTCATGTTTAGTATGTTTCATCTAAACTAAGTCATAATTTATTTATTATTATTACTTAAGTAAAATTGGAATTTTTTCAAATCAAGGCAATGTCTTCAATGTTAAAATAGTACGTGGGATTTTTCCTAGTATATGAGTGAGGTTTTATAGATTATTTTAATAATGAGATATCCTTTTAAAAATATGAAAATCAATATTTTTTTTTCAAATTTTAGAAAAATATAACCTTTTGTATTCCTCTAGTTCTCCAGTGGGATACAAAAGATATTTTTATTATTAAAACTTTTCGTATTCTACCGGCTCTCCAACGGGGAACGACAGATAATAATAAATTTTTCATGTTCTTCTGACTCTTAGAAAGGGTGCGAAAGATATTTTGATTTTTAAAATATTAAAAACCTAGCTTGTTCATTCAAAATAATAAATTTGCTTCAAAAAATTTTATTTTTAAATATGAAAATTATAATTAAATATCGAATATTGAAATTAAATAAAGATAAAAATTTAAGTTAACACATGATTAATAGGCACTGATGATCGGGCATTATGAAAGGGATCGATAGTTACTTATGATTGTAATTGACTCACGAACCCTTTCATGTGATTTCTAGTATTCACGTAGATCTCAGAGTTTATTTTCGTGGGTTTCGTAACCCTCAACATAAACTCCGACAGGAAACCAATTTCACCTAGCCAAAATAGATTGGTGGGTACTCTAAAATACTATTTAGGGTTAAGTCAACTGAGCGATTCATCTTGGCAACTCAGTCCCAAAACAGGAAAAATAAAAAATAGTAAAAAATAATAATGATATGGCCCCTAAAAAAATAATGATATGTAGATATATATAGGAACTAGGGGTACACCTGTATTTTAAGTAGGGCTAGTCAGGATCTATATCTGGGTCATGTTGCAATAGCTTGGTGACTCCACTAAGGATAAGTTAGAGAGTCAGGCATAAAATTAATCACGTGTTAAATAATTTTGATTAATTCAGTTTCAAACGGTATTAAATTATAATTCTCAGTATTTTCAAAATAAAAATTTTATTATTTTTTTGACTTATAAGGAAATTTCGGTATATATTCTTCATATTTTTCACTAACCTTTTTGTTCCTTTTGCAATATTATTTCTGGAGGGAATTTAGGATAGTGGTTTTATTATTTTTTAAAAAAAGAGTCAAGTCATAAAGGGTAAGTTATTTCCCTGCACACACTGTGCATATGCATATTCATTAGATTCTTCTCTAAGTATCTAGAACGGGCATAGGTACCTAATATTTTAGGAGAGGTGAAGTAGCTCTGCCTTCTAAGGTTTTAGCCTTTGTCTGGGCCATTGAAAAGCCTTCCTAGTTAAATTCCTATGCTTGCCCAAGGTGTGAGCCTTGTTATGGGCATGGAAGATACTCCTACTCAAATTAAACCCTTTTCAATGTAAACATTACGATGGGTAAAGATTAAGGTACCTGTCAATACTTTTCAAGCTAGGGGAGCAATTTGAGAACCTATTTAGATGCTCAACCTAAACTTCATGTAATGAACCGTAAGGGCATTACCTATTTAGAGCCACACTTGACTCTAAAAGGTATCAAATTAAGTACACACGGGGGAACACTTCTTCCATTTTTCTTTTTATTTTATGTCCTAGGCATGTAAATCATATGATGATAATCGAACATTATCGTTTATGGTAAAATCTTTGTTTCTTCTAAGAAAGTGACGTCATTGTTTTAATCCATATATCAAGCAATGATGAATGAACATCCTAGCTAGTAATGCGATCACTTCTTTTTGCCTTGCAAGTCATATGGCCTTAATTACTTGGTTTAGACATGTAGGTAAGGCAATAATGTTCATATATCATCGCCAGTGACAAGGCTTTTTTTTTATTTGCCCTGCTAGGCATCATAATGTTTTAAAGGATCCATTTGGGGAAAATATTTTCCTTGCATTTCTGTTTCCTTTTTCAGTGTATACTATTTTACCATAATAAACACAAAAGGAAATGATGAACAAATATTGTGTCTCTTACAATAACATTTAATCATTTTTCTTTAGGGCACTATATTGCCTTAATTTTATTTTGGGCCAATCTCTTTGATGATAAACCCTTTGTATATATTTGTTCACACACTTTTATTTGATATTACATCAATTTCATCATTGCACCCGTTTATAGATGTGCATTCATATGCATTCATGACGTGCATGTCACAAGGGTAAGGGGCAAAATGAAGGTTCATTGATATTCTGTAAAGGAATTTATTTCTTTTAACCGAGGAGTGTTGAGACAATCAAACATCATTGACCACAAATGAGTTCTTAATATGCATACAAAGGATAGAGGAAAATGATCGAGAAGCCCAAAAGACTAAATGAAACAATAAGAGGAGATGCAAGCACAAATCTTTAAGCTAATGGAAGAAATAATGGCTAGAGAGAAAAAGTCTAAAAATGAGAATCCAAGAAACTAAGGGAATCTTTTTGATATTGTTGCCAGCTTATCGAGGGTAGAGGGGCAACCTTTGGGAGCTAGTGCCATCATATATAATCCTGTTAACCCTAATGCTCAACAAGGGGTAATGGGTGTAAGATCGGATACAACTTTGAATAATTCAATGGGTGCAAATATTGATAGGCTTATAGAAAGGCTCAAGCTTAAGAATAAAAAAAAGAGTCAGACTCAAGAGCAGTAAATAAAAGTACCAACTCTTTGAAAAGAGGTTCAAAGCAATAGAAGAAGTCAAGGATTTTGGAAGTGTCGATGTAGATGAGTTGAGTTGGTACCAGATTTAATTCTCCCTATAATGTTTAAGATGCTAAACTTTGAAAAGTTTAGTGGCACTACTTTTCCGTAGGCCCACATCAAAATGTATATCATAAAAATGACTGGGTGCACACATAATGACAAGCTTCTTGTAGACACTTCATTTTGTCTAGGCCAACTCTTAGCATCCCTGGACTTAAGTGAAAGATGATAAAGTCAGAAAAATAAACTAGAGACAACTGCTGGGTGTTGTGTTAAAGAAAAATGTAAAATAAAGCATCACAGGCCACTTTTTATGGTGTCATCAAAGTCATTTAGATGAGTACACGGATTAATTTCCCACTATTTATGACCAAGGTAAGATAATTGAGGAAGCCACAAGTACGTGCAAGTTATATTAGTGCATAAAGTATTGACATAGACACAAAAAATTTAAATTTTCATATGTAATATAGATACAAGAGTGTTTGGTATCGATATCCAAGATGTAGTATCGATACCTAGCATGTTTGTATCAATATAGACCTTTATAGTAGCTAAAGTTTGATTTTTGGCGAAATGTATCGATACACAAGCATGAGTATCGATATAAATCCATGGAGTATCGATACAGGCCTCAAAGTCTCAAGATTGGAAACATTTTTTGCTTTTAGTATTGATACATACCTCATTGTATCGATACTTATGGGTAAAAGTTGCCTTGTGTATTGATACAGAATGTTTTGTATCGATACAAGAAGGCATTTTTGCCTAGTTTGAGCCACTTTTCAGCCTTCAAAAATTCGATTCAAACATTTTTTTTGCACCAAAAAAAATCATTATAATTCATTCTAGACCTCGACTTTGGGCTTATAATTGGATTTAAACCAATTTTTAGAGCCCAAATAGCCAATGCCACTTTCATGAAATATATGGTTGTAAGAAGGCATGCCAGGCATATCTCCAGTTACAGGCTATTGCAGCCTTTCTGCCTTATTGCTTTGCATGGTAGAACCAATAGGAAGAAGGGTTGGTGAGCATAGTAGCTAGAGATGTCTCCTAGTACATGAAAAAAAGATAAAAAAAATGCCCTTAATTTGTCTCCCAAAAGCATTGGCCAAACCTTGAGTTTAAAAGAGGCTAAAAGTTGGCTCAACAGAAAGACTTCCAGCCATTCTCAAAAAAGGACTTCTAACCATTCCCAAAAAAAAAAGACTCTAGCAGCCATTCTTAAGAATTCTCTAGCAATCTCCAGCCTTAAAACTATCCCAAAAATACTATTCTATTGCCTTTCACCCTCAACCTCAACCATCTTCTATTCTTGTAATTCCCCCAAACCACCACTAAAGAGCCTCTAAAAACTCAACCTTTCATACACTTTCATCTTTAAAACACCTCACTATCAACAATATTACTAGAAAGCTTCTTCCTTTCATCTTTTTGTTGCTAAATAATAGCAAAGAAAGGGAATGAACTAAGCTTAAAGTTACTGCGTCAAGTAAAGAGAAAAGTTCAAGTTTTTTTGGTATATTTTCCCTACTTTGTTGTATACATTTTCTGTTTTTATCATCTACATCATTTTAGTGAGCCCTTTATACTGCCATGACCATCGTAGGACTCTCATGCGTTATTGTTGCCTTGGTTGCGGTTGCCTTAGGATCTTGATGTTCTTTTATTGCCTTAATGTTGCTTGGTAGGCCAAACTTCTACTTTTTCATTTTTTTCATCAAAAACAATCCCTTGCATTCTCTGTCATATTTCATGTATTTTCACATCTTAACACATGCTAAATGTTTTCATAACAAGCATTGAGTATGTTCATGCAATTTCTTGCATTTTAAGGAGTCTCATGACATAAAAATGCTGTCTTGACAACTCCAACATACTTTTCTTCACTTAAATATTTCATGTCACTTCCATACATCTTATTTGTCATTTTCTTGCATTTTTTATACCTTTTCCATGTCAAAATGTCACCTTTGTGTGTTTGCATGGGTAATACTTATTTATTTGTGTGCATGTTGTATTTAATTCATGATTTGCTTGTCAAAATGCATGCTTCTTTGTTACAAAAAAAGTAATTTTTCAAAAATCCCCAAGTTCATGGTAACTCTAATAAATGAAGAATAGCATGGATTTAATGTTTTCATAAAATTGGTCTTCCAATTTTGTGTGTAAATCAAACATTTTATCTCTGGATTCATGCTAAAATAAGTCCAAAGATGTTATTTTTCAAGCAAAAATGATTGTCTTTTAGTTGAAAAATATATTAAGCGTTGATCTTGAGTTTAACACCTTAATGGTGGCATGGTCAACTGGTTGTTTCATCATCCCAAACTACTTCAAGATTGTGGAATAGATGTCATTCTTCCCTTGTGTTATGGACGTTTGAATGCCTCTAGCTCGAATTTGACCTCTTAAAAAATCAAATAATCCCCTGTTTGTGCTTTGTTAGCACTAAAGTCTAAATTTAAAAAATTATTTTCTAACAAAAAATTATTTTGCTAGAATTTTTTGATATTTTTCCTTTAAAGGGCATCAAAGTACCTTTTTAACGGTGTATTATGTGCCCTTGGATCATTCCGAATGAATGAAATATGATTTCTTAAACCTTTACTGTCTAGAACCCCTGAAATCAGTGAACAGTTTTCTGTTTGGGTCATTTTGGCCCACCAAACATTTTTTTGAACTTCTTGAATTTTTTCCCAGAAAGTTTGTAAAATTTCATTTTCGAAAATGTATCATTCTTGATTTAACGATCCCGGATGAGCTCGAAACAATTTTTCAAATTTTAGTGTGTCTTTTCCCTTGCATACACTGCTAGTGTCAAGACAGACTTAACTGCAAAAATTAATTCCTCTTAGAAAATGATTTTCTAGGAGTTTTAGAATATTTTTACATTAAACCTTATTAAGTTATCTTTCCAACAGTGCCTTATTTACCCCCTAATGCCTTCGGATGAACCCAAAATAAATTCGAGAAAGAAGAAGACATGGTGTTTTCCCCTGTTTTTAACCTAATTTCTGAGATGCCTTTATAGAGACATTCAAATGTCTTGAAATGCATCCGATTGGTTCCTTTACAACACAAGCCCTTTACGCTCGAATCAAAGTTTAAGACAAAAATATATTTTATACAAATCTTCAATTTCCTTTTTTCCAAATCCTTTTTTTAAAGGAAATTTTTTTTCTAAAACATAAAAAATTTTCATCTTTGGGGATACCCCAACCCCATTACTTCAAGGGAATACTCCAACCCCGTTTTTCACTAAAAAACTTGAATTTTCTCTCTCGGATTTATTTGGGATTCTTAATTATTTTCTTAAATTATCAAAAATTTTCATCTTTGGGGATACTGCAACCCCACTACTCTGAGAGGATACTCTAACCCTATTTTTCATTAAAAAACTCAAATTCTTTCTTTATTCCAAATTATTATCATAACTTTATCTTTAGGGAAACCCCACCTCTTCGAAGGGATAATCCAACCCTGATTTTACCTCAAAAAATCCAAAAATTTCTCTCTTTGGGACCTTGGATTATTTTGATTAAAATCTTTTTCGTCCTTCAAGTTACCATAGAATAAAACCCATCTCTAAATTGTCATCTTGATTATTCTTTAATACTCAAAGACAATTATAAGATACATTCTAATTGTCCCTCTTTTTACATTTTTTTTGTTTGTGATTGTTTGTTTATGATATTATTATATTCTTTTTTGTCTCACTAGCATGTTTTCTTTTTGTAGTGACTATCGTATTCATATTTAAAATTTGTTTTCAATAAAATTTACAAGGCAATGTTTCGTGTTGGTATCTCTTTAGTGCCTAATATGGGATATCCAAAATTTTAAAAATTTAATCCGAAAACTATTTTCATAAAAATCCTTATGCTCCTCATACCTCTACAGCTCATAAATGCTATAAATCTTCTTTCAAAACCCGAATTTACATTTTCCACCAAAACTACATCCATAAAAAGGGGATTATTTCTAAATAATGACTAAATGGAATCGATTAAGCTGAAACCGAAGTGAAACGTAGTTAGCAGGTATCGATTTCGGGTGTCGTGGAGGTGCTAATCCTTTCTCATGCGTAACCAACTCCCAAACCTAACCAACAATTCTTTGGACTTTGTAGACCTTGAAATTTATGTTTCAAGTTTCGTAACTCAGAATATTTTTTTCAATAGGCATCTGATCCTGCGTAGCCTAAAATAATCAGTGGTGATTTCGAGTTTATGGCCACTTTGTGGTGGCCATCCGAAACTAGTTGCATGAAAGATTCGCTCGATGGTCTCTCTCCTCTTCATATTACTACACCTAATCTAAATCCCGATCATGGGATAGCTCAAAGGCTTGACCACCACCACCATCATATATTTTTTTAAGTAGCGCGTGCTAAGCCCTTCGAATCCTCCGAAGTTTTAAAAGCAAGCACGTAGTGACACTTCTCATTCATTATTTTTAAGAAAGCTTGTCAAGGTCAGTGTTAAGATGGTATAATAATTTGAATAGGAATCAAGTACAATGTTGGGAAAAACTTAGCTAATGTTTTTTTTTTCAACAGTACAAACATATGTCAAATTAGGCACCTGACCGGTTATTTGTTCATATTATGAAAAAGAAATAAATAAAAACATTCACACAGTATGCCTAGAGATGGAGAGACGTAATGGCCCAAGTAAAACCACCTTTGATGGAAAAAAAGGATTGTATCTCTTTTTTTGAATACCTTACTAAATCCATTCTTTGATAAACTTATGGGAAATGCCACAAGGAATTTTGTTGATATAGTGGTCTCTAGTGGAATGATTGAAAATGCCTTCAAAAATGGAAAGATAAGTTAATGATGTGCCCATGGCGAAGAAGAGAAAAACATCTAAAAAGAAAGAAGAAAGGCTATCTTCCAGATGAATCAACCACCTATGGATCTTGGTCAAGATTGTGTCACCCTCACGAGCCCTATTATCCTATCATGAATAGTGCATCCAGTGCATCCCAAGATCTTTCCCAACCAATGCTTATAGTTACATCAATTTTAACATCTGTACATAAGCCAAATGCTTAAGAGAATAATCAGAGTAGATGCAAGAAGTGGAATTTAAATTAGTTTGAGCAAATCCCCACATCTTATTTCGAGCTTTTATCTAAGTTTATCAAGAATGACCACTTGATACCTATCCAAATTGAGCCTCTGAAACCCCCATATCTTGATTAGTATTCCGTCAACCAATGTTGTGATTATCACTCTAGTAATCTAGGTCATTCTGTAAAAGATTGCCCCACTTTTAAGTAAAAAGTTTAGGATCTCATCAAAGATTACGAAGCTAAGCTTCAAAGAAAGGAAAGCCAGATGTCATTAAAGGGTATACTACCAGAAGGTAGGCATTAAGAATAGCTAGGTTTAAAAGAAGCAGACACATGCCATAAAGATTAGTGTAACCTTTATTTTAAAAGGCCTTTGGATTTGAATTGACTTTATCTTGTGAAGCATGCATGTTAAATGTTTTAAAGAGATAAGAATGTTTCAAAAAAGCAAATATTTTCAAAAATATGATGATGAAAAATCTTAAGATTACTAATGATCAATGTTGAAAATGAGCTTGTACACTTGTATTCTTCTCCCTGTAAATAAAATCATTACCATTTGAAAAACTTAAAATTTTACGAAAGTAACTTTAAAATTCCCAAACCATGATTTCCTAAGTAAAAAGTGATGGAATAAAGTTTTCAAGAATTTATGAGTTTCTTTAAAGATCAAACAAAAGAAATGTCCTTTTAGGCAACCTAATAATGGCAGTTAGATGTATGCCAAGATTATGCTTAAAATCCCTATTTCTTTTTCAGTTTTTTTTTTTTAAAAAGCATAAAATTTTGTAACCATTCCTTGGAAATCATTCATTGGGGTTGGATAACAAAATGAAATTGCCCTCAGGTTCCTAATAAAACATTGTTGAGCCTTGCTTCTTTTTTATCACTTTAAATATAACCCAACGCCTATATGGAAGATTTTGAAAAATCAAACAAGCACAGAATTTTCCTTGCATGCACGAACCCTTGCATTGCTTGATTTCCTATTGGTGATATACTAAAATGGAACATGTACATGACTTTTTAGGAAAACAAAAAGAGAAAAAAAAAAGAAAAAGACAATTGAAAAATTGAGTGCAACATCATGTTGTTAAGGTACTCAAAATAATTTTAAAAAGAGAAAACCATCATTGTTTCCTAGCAAAAAGCTCGATAATTTAAATGGCTTTACTTGAAATGACAAATGGCCATCTTTTTCTATCTTTTTACAAAAGCAAAAATTATTTGCTTTACAGTCCTCTTTGAGCCTAATAATTTATTCTTTCTTTAAACCCTAATCAAGGATCACCCTCCACATAGGAAGGGCATGTGAAGCAAAGCTTCAAGATCGAAAAGAGCAAATTTTGTTCCAAGGTTACAAGAAAAAGAAGTCAATTGTATAATGAAAGTTCTCAAGAGTGAAGAAAGTTTAAATTTCAAGTTCAAATATTCAGAATGAAGAATAAAGAAAAATACAATGAAGAAATAAATAAAGAGAAGCAAAGAAAAATACAAAGAAATAAAGATTTGTTTGTTTTAAAAAATATGTTGGATTAAATTCCTTTTGAAAGGACATGATCCTTGATTTAATTACACTCAAACATGTGAATTGGGCCTATTTATCCTTTCTTTCTAAACCCTGAACCATGGTTTACATTTGTACTTAAAAAGTCTACTTTGATTAAGCACAGCTCTTCGAGCTATGGAGTCATTTTAGGAAACCCTTTGAAAATTCATCTTTTTGGATGATTTTTGAGTCCTTAAGAATATGATGGGGCAATCAATTAACAAACAGAAAAAGAAAATGAAAAAAAATAATGCTCTAGGGTAAAAACCTAAAAACAAACAGTCTAGAGTGAAATAAGCAAAAACTACCAATATTACTAAGGGAATTACCAAAATTTTGTAGGGGAAAAACCAATTTTGAAGAAATTTAAGGGTGTTAAAAAATTTGTTACTACCTTAAGTGGCCATATCTTAATTAAAGAAATTAACTTCGAAAATTAAATCTATCATTTTTCCAATTTGACCTTTTGGTACAAAACCCTTCGAGGCCAGTCTTGGTACTCATCCAAATGCTAAAAGTTAAGAGACTTAAAGGAATATTCAATTGTTTGATTTTTAAAGAAATTCATACTTCATATGACCTGATCCATTCATGCCCAGGAAAATGGGGCATGCATCCTATTCACTTTGAAATTTTTGGGCCAACTGAAGTTTTTTTAAGCTGTTCAACCTATTTTGAGAAAGATAAATTACTACTAAAAAAAATTTTCAAGAAAAGATCATTAGTATTCAAAAGATTTGAACATCACATGCTTTTAACCCTAAGGTTTTGAACAAAATACATTTTTCAATAAAAAAAACTTGAAAAGGTGTTATGAAAAGAGTCAAAAGCCTTCTTGGTTAAAGGGTTTGAATTGGGATAATACTTGGCCCATAAAAAAAATGAAATAAAAGAGTGAAGCGACTGGGGCAAGATGTTTTAAATAGATTGAAAAAGGGAGTGATTTGTCTTGGGGCATGAAAAGATTAAATAGAGTTTCAACTTCCACATATCAATAATATATGCTTCATCTGATATTTCATATTCACATTATTTTATGATCATCTGCACTATTTAGGTGGTATTGGTATTCACATAATTTTTTATGCATGTACCTTTTCATTGATACTTGCATTTGCATCATTCCAGAAGCATTTGCATCATTCTTAATAGTAGTAATCTACATATTTTTGTCCTTTGATTTCTATAAACAATGTTATTATCTTTGGAATCATTACATACTTAACTAACTACAGTTGCATTAATCATATAAAATTATGTATTTTTTCAAAGCTTCGATGGTGATATTTAAAGCATTCAAAAAAGTTTTCAAAGCTTCGATGGTGATATTCAAAGCATTCAAAAGAGTTTTGAAAGCTTCAATAGTGATATTCGAAGCATTCAAGAAAAAAAGAACTTTCAAAGCTTCGATGTTGATATTTGAAGCACCTAAAAGAGTTTTCAAAGCCTCAATGGTGATATTCGAAGCATTCAAAAAGGTTTTCAAAGCTTCGATAGTGATACTCAAAGCATTCAAAAGAGTTTTCAAAGCTTCAATGGTGATATTTGACGCATTCAAAAGAGTTTTCAAAGCTTCGATGGTGATATTAAAAGCATTCAAGAGAAAAAAACCTTTTAAAGCTTTGATGGTGATATTTGAAGCATTCAAAATAGTTTTCAAAGCTTTGATGGTGATAGTCGAAGCATTCAAGAGAAAAAAAATTTTCAAAACTTCGATAATGATATTTGAAGCATCTGAAAGCATTTTTAAAGCTTTGATGAAGATATTCGAAGCATTCAAAAGAGTTTTCAAAGCTTCGATGGTGATATTCAAAGCATTTGAAAGAGTTTTCAAACCTTTGATGGTGAAATTTAAATTCAAAACACTTTTCAAATCTTCAATGGTGATATGTGAAACATTTGAAAGTTTCCAAGTCTTCGATGATGAAATTCAAAGCATTTTAGAAAATTTTCTTTTAACCCAAGCCTTCAGGTGGTGATATCAAAAACATTTAACAAAAATTTTTATAGTGATATTCGAAGTATAAAATGAATACCCAACGTAACTAGATGGGATGGTAGCCAGTCGATGTTGGCATCCATAATGAAAAGCCCAAGAGTAGGCAATAGCAAAATTGGCCGCAAAATGAACACTTGATGTAACTGGCTAGGATGGAAGCTAGTCGATGTTGGCATCCATAATGAAAGTCCAAAAGTAGCTAATGGCTTCGGTTCAGGCGAAATTGGTACAATGGCCTCCTCACGGGATCCTATGTTAGGTAGGTGAAGAAGGCTTTAAGAAAATGGCCTTTCCATGTGATCCCCTATAGGGTAGGTGAAAAAGGCTTACCTCTTCATATATCCTATCATAAGGTAGGTAAAATAGGATTTAAGGTAACTTTATTCGGTTAAG
Organism: Adansonia madagascariensis; assembly: GCA_038381835.1. Lineage (NCBI taxonomy): Eukaryota > Viridiplantae > Streptophyta > Magnoliopsida > Malvales > Malvaceae > Adansonia > Adansonia madagascariensis. The sequence goes on along the minus strand of JBBYHL010154768.1, from coordinate 16,291 downwards.
TAGAAGGATTGGTAGAGTTTTCCTATATTTTATCTAGTATAGTTGGCGTATGTGTATATATATATGTATAAAAAAACTTTTTAGAAAAGGCTTGTACGGTTCGAACAAAATTATGTCTATTTGGTCTTTGCCCCGTTCCTAATTCCCAGCAACGGCCAAAGAGGGGCAGCTATTGGCACCTAATTTTATTCAGGCCCCTTCTATGATAATTTAAAGATATCTGAGATAAAAAATTTAGCAGCCGTACAGTAAGGGTTGACTTTTTATGGTGGACTAATGTTTTCGAGACCTCTTCAATCATGCCTAAATGAGCACATGTGCATGTGACAGAGAACTTACCATTTCAAGGGTTGTAGAGAATAAATCTTGAATAAAAAAGATAAAAATCAAGGCAAAAAAATTGGTTTTAATTTTATTCTTTTGAAATTTTGAAATTTATTTTTGTAGACGTTATCATGGTCAATTTTTTCATGTTTTTGGAATTTTTTGAGAATATTTCATAAAATTAGGGAAGTCAACCATCATATATTTTTATCGATACACATGCCGTATTTATGTTGATACTCATTTCAAAAAATCAAAAATATTCAAGGAAAAATTTGTATTTGCATTTTTTACTATAAAGTGTCCAGTTGTCAATTTTGAGACTTAAATTTGTATATTTTATAGTACCGCAAGTGTCATACTCGTGAAATTTTTTTCAGTAAAAATTATTTTAGATTTCAAGTTTTTATATTACTTATTTTTATAAATAAATATTTTGATTAATGTGTTGGATAAAATTCATTTTTATAAAATTTAAACATATTTTTGAAATTTTTTCATTTTTAAAATATGGATTTTTCTACTCCGTTACTTTTTTCAGAGGGATTTTTTTGAGTTTATAATTTTTAAAATTCTTCAAATATTTTTATTAAATTCATATTAAATTAGTTTTTGAAAATTCAATTTATTTTGCATTTTTTTTCAAATAATAATTTTCTTCCAAAAGAGGTTTTTGCTAGTAAAATTTTATAAGTTTACGATTTTTAATTGCCTTTTTCTTGCATATAAATTTTCTTAAAAAATTCCTTTTTGAACTTTTATCTGAAAATCTTAGTAATTTTATTTTTAATTAGCCAAATTTATTTTTTCCATTTCATAGGCTTTAAAACTCATAAATTTTTTTAATGAGCCCGATAAGCCCATTAATTTTTTTGAAAAGCCTAATGAGCCCATTTTTGTTTCTTAGCATGTCCAAGAAACTTATTTTGGTTAAATTTTTAATTAAATTTGTTATGTAATATATTATTCTTTAAATACATAATTTTTAATTTGTTATAATTTGGTCTCTATAATTTGTTTTTGTTCAAATTAAAATTTTTTCTCTCCCATATTTTTATATGATGATGTCATATATGACATCATCATGCAAAATGACAAATTCATTAATTAAACTTCATCAAAATGTAAAACAAATCTAAAAGAAATAATAAATGAATGAACAAAAAAATAGAAAGAAAAAAATTGGTGGAATTATGTAGAACCATTCAGCCAAGGCCTTTTGTTGGAAGTCTTGGCTAATTTTCACCCTTAAAAAAGGGGGGAGAAAATTTTGATTAAAAAGCTTTGGCTTTCCATAAGAAAAATCACTAAAAAACATTGAAATTCTTAATTCTTCAAGCTTTTAAAGTTAATTTTTCCTTTGAAATTTATAATTTTTGTTCATGTCATGTTTGATTCTTTCTGTGATTACTTGAGCTCATGAATTTTGATCCACGTTGAAAGGCCAAGTATAAAATTTATGATCAAAGTTTCTTGATTTTGTTGTTAAATTTTATTTTTACTAAAAATAGTTTGATTTTCATCAAATTAATTCATGTTTGTCAGTATAAATAATATTATTTTCATATATATATATTTTATATTTCTATGTTATTTTTCTAAATATTTCATGTTGATTTATGTTGACTTATTCACTATTTATTATGTTTTTATGTATATTTATGCTTGGTAAAAATTATGACATATATGTATGTTGATATTCTGAAAATATTTGAAAAATAAAACTGTTTTAGTTGATATGTATGCTGGTTGAATGTGTTTGTGACCTTTAATGAAATATTATTTTATGTTTTTATGAAATTTAGATCTATTTTGTAAAGTTTGAAACTTGCAAGGGCTTAAAAATAATTTTTCCCAAAATTTTGAAGGCCTTGAAAAGGTGATTCCAAGTTCTCTGAATCTGATCTTGATGATTATGTGATGCTTTGATTTTTTAAGGTTATTTTGTAATTATACGAAATATAATGACTAAATTGCAAAATTTTTCTATGGCCATCCAAGCTTGGCTGAATCATGTAGACACATTTTGAAAGTGCTTTCATGCTTGTTTGAATATGTATACATATATTTTATGCATTTTCCATCGTTTCGAGGCACTTTGCATCTTAGGGTTAATATGATATTTTTGACATTTTAAGAATATTTCTAACATTCTTTCGATTCTCCAAAGGGGTGTAGAAATTATTAAAACTTTTTGTATTCCTCTGGTTTTTTGTTAGGGGTACTAAATGTAATTTTAAATAGATTAGGGACCTATTAGCAATTTTGGCATTTTAGGTCAATCTTGATATCTAAGTTACTTGTAGACACTTTATTTTGTCCGGGCTAATTTTTAGCAATCTGGGACACGAATGTGAGAGAGGGCGATGATCGTCGAGCGACAACTATTTTGAGGAGGTCAAGAAGGCGTATGGATCATATCAAAGGTAAATGCATGATGTGGCATCAAAAGACGTAGTTCAAGGTGTCCAAGGACAAAAGATATGAGAAAATTCACAATTTTGCTTGAATGTATCGATACATGGTTCTCATCTATCGATACAAGGCTCCAACGATCCAAAATTTTGAAATGTCCCCATTTGTATCAATACAACATGTAAATGTGTCGATACAGGAGCTCATGTATCGATACTAGGCCATGCCAAGACCAAAACGTGCATTCTGTAAAGAAATGTATCGATACATATCAACATGTATCAATACAATGGTTCATAGTATCGATGCAATGGTTCATATCATCGATACAATGTTTATTGTATCAATACCCTCAAGGTTTTTGGACCAAATGTATCGATACATGCAGGCCATTTTCCATGGTCTGGGCATTTTTGATTCGTCCACCATTGATAAAAAAACTCAATTTTAACTCGTTTCTTTGCATCAGAAAAGATCAAAACCCATATTAGATTATGAATTTGGACTTTTGAATTAATCAAAACTTTTTTTTGAAGTCTAAATTAAATCAAAAAGGTCAATGTCACATGATCACCCTACTCCTCACAGCCACCCTATTTGCTAGAAAATCATTTTAGCATTTAAACCAGCCACCCTATGTCCATCACACTGGTAGCAAGTTGCTCCCTGTAGCCACTCTATAGCCACCAAGATGACATCACTTTGTCCCCCTTAAGAAATAACCAAAAACACCTCTAATTTGGCTCCAAAATAGTGGTATAAATAGACCACTTATATCTCAGTTGAGGGACTAGAGATTCTAGCTCATTTTCAGCTTCTGAAACACATTCACACATCAAGAAAACTAAATCTTGTAGCTCTTCACTCAGCACCCAAAACACTCACTCTTAACTATTACACATTCTGAAAATCACCCCCATCCATACCAAAAGCAAAACCTCATTATTTTTCTCTTTTTCTTGCTTATTAACAACAAGGAAAAGAGGGAAATTCAAGCCATCTCTACTGCTCCAACTATTTGGCCAAAAATTAAAGTTTTATTGGTATAACTTCTTACTTTATCACTTTTATTTTCTATTTTTTAGCATCTTCATCATTTTAGTGAGCTATCCATGCTTCCATCACCCTCTTAGGATTCTCTTGCATTATTGTGGCCTTTGGTTGTGGTAGTTTAGGATTTGGATGCCTTAATGCCCCTTTGATGTGCAAAATGTCTCTTTTTATCCTCATTATTTTGATAGCTCTTGCTCATGCATTTTATGCCATATCTATGCATCCTATTATGATTAATCCATGTATGAATCCTTAGCCTAACATATTTCAAGCATATCTATACATTATTTTGATAGCTCTTGCTCATGCGTTTTATGCCATATCCATGCATCCTATTATGATTAATCCATGTATGAATCCTTAGCCTAACATATTTCAAGCATGCATCTTGTCATGAATCATTGTCATTTTCAACATGCTTCACTCCATGAGATGTGTGCATAACACTTTCTTTGTCTAGACCATTAGTAAAGTTAACATCCCCATTCATGTTATGTGCCATCCTATTGTATGTTTGTTGTCATCTCCTTGTCAAAGTGCATGTTTGATAGCTATCAAAAATTGATTTTCAAAACCTCCCCAAGCTAAGCATGTTAACTTCAACCAATAAGGATTAGTATGGACTTAGCATTTTCCTTAAAGTTGGCAAAAAAAATCTTAGGGAAAATTAAGTTTTCTAGATCTGGAATCTTGGTTAAATGAACTCAAGTCTTCTGGTTTTGCAACGGAAATGGCCTTGCACTTGTTCAAAAAATGTTTGTGCCTTGTGTTTGAGTTAAAACCTTGAATGGTATGAGCAACAGGCTGTTTCATCATCCCAAATTACTCTGGGATGATGCAAATAAGTTCACGATGCTCATGCCACTCTTCCTCTTCAGTCATGGTTGTTCGAATGTCAATGACTCGAGTTTGGAACTGAGAACATAAGGAAAAATAAAAATATACCTCTACTTGCTTTGTCCCCTACTGGCAGCACAACTGTTACAAATTGAAAAATCAAATTAAAATCCTAAATAGTTTTCATTAATTTTTTGATACTTTCCTGTGAAAGAATGTCAAATTATCTTTAAAATGAGTTCTTGTTCACCTCTGGATCAGTCCGGATGAAAGAGTTATGATTTTTCAAACCTAGACTATTCGAAATCCCTAGAGTTTAAAAAGTGCATTTTGGTTGGACCTTTTGAGGCCTACTAAACGATTTTTCCAAATCCATCCAACATTTTTCCTAAAAAGTTAATGAAATTCCCTTTCTGGAAAGGTATTATTTGCAATTTTTTCATAACAAATGAGTCTGAGGTGATTTTTCAAATTTTGACACACCTTGTCCCTCATATGCTCTGCCAGCAGGATAATCAATCCGAACTTCAAAATTTATTTCCCTAGAAAGTGACTTTTTGGGATATTGGGAACATTTTTAGATTGACCCTCATCGAGTTACTTTCTAACGGTGTCTTGTCCACCCTCTAAAGCCTTTAAACCAATTTAGAATAAATTCGAGAAGTGGGATAGCAAGATGCTATCCCCTATTTTCGGTTATAGTCAAATTTGAGTTGTTTTCCCGAGCTTCAACTTGAGACATTCGATTGTCACAATAGCACCCTGATCAGCCTTGAGAACATGCTTTGATCTCCCATAGGCTTGTATCAAGGTACGAATATATTTTAAATCTTTACCATCCTTATTTATAATAATTTCTTTTGCCAAAAGACGTCAAAATGCTCACTCATTTTCTAAATCATAAAGTTTTGTCAACTTAAGTTTTCTAACTTGACCTCTCTAAAGAGTGTCAGATATATCACTTTCGAGGATACTCCAACCCTGACCTTTCGAGGGGACACTCCAACCCCGCTCTTGAAATTTTTCAAGATCTAAAAAAAATCTTCCTTTTTCAAAATTATTCGTTATTCACTGGGATACCCTAGCCCCATCTTTTCGAGGGGATACTCTAACCCTATCTTTCAACTATAATTAAATTTTTCTCCTTCTCGAACTTCAATGAATATATCAAACAAACGTTGTTTAATCAAAAAACCCATATGCGTCTCAAAAATTATTAATTCGGTTATTTCTAGATAATTGATGCCAATTGCAAGATAAATTCCAATAGTCCATCTCTTCCCTTTATCATTACATTGAATGGTCCATGTTATGCTACTTCATTCATTGCCGTACTAAAGTGATTTCTTTATGATGATTATTTGCATTCATGTTCTCCAATCATTTTAAATAAAATTAAAGGTGATGTTCCGTATGGGTATCTCTCTAGTGCCCAAAGTAAAACATTCCATTTTCAAAGTAAAATCCAGAGGTCATTTTTATGAAAAATTTCTATATTCCCCATCTTTTCAGGGCATGTATGAGATTAAATTTTTTCATCAAAACCTGGATTTGTGTTTTCATAAAATTCATGCATTAAAGGGGGTTATATCAAAATAGTGATAAGTTAAGATCGAAAGAATCGAGACCGAAATAAGACATAACTAGTAAGGTATCGATTTTAGGCATCGCAGAAAGGTTCGTGCCTCATCATGTGTAACCAACTCCTAAACCCAAACAGTGAATCTTTGTACTAAGCAAACCATGGGATCGATGTTTTGAGTTTCATAACTCAAAACATGGGTTTCAATAGGCATCCGATCATGCCTAGCCCAAAATATCGGTGGTGACTCCAAGCGTTGGCCATTTTGTGATGGTCATCCAAGACCAATAAGATGAGTGATTCGTCTTATGGACCCTTTCACTATAGTACAAGTCGAGAATCCATAGTTTCTCATTCTTATCACATCGCGAAGGAAAAGTCTCGGCTAAGAAGATAATTCCAAATTAAAAAAATATTTTAAGTCGTATGCACCCATAGATCAGTGAGGATCAACCCCGGGGTACGTTGCGGCATTACCCATAGAGGGTATATTGTCATTTCATATCATTTTGAGTCCTTGAGGTTACTAGGATACTTCTATGTTGAAGGTAAACCTTAAGGTATTTTGGTAATTTTCCTTAAAACTAAGTCTTATGTGATCACTAAGATACTCATATGTTAAAGGTGTACAATAGAAAGAGGTTTATTTTTTATGATGTTATCGAGTTTTTTAGGGTACTATGATACTTCTATGTCGTAGGTAGTATTTTGGTAATTTTTCTTAGAACCAAGTCCTACGCGATCACTAAAATACTTATATGTTGAATGTGTATAGTAGGAATAGGTTCTTTTGTTTATAAAGTTATTGAGTCCTTTAGGGTACCAAGATACTTCTATGTTGAAGGTACACCTTAGGAGCATTTTAGTAATTTATCTTAGAACCAAGTCCTTAATGGTCATCGGGATACATATATGTCGAAGGTACATAATAGGTATAGGTTCATGATTTTATAAAGTTATCGAGTTCATTAGGGTACCAGGATACTTATATGTTGAAGGTACACCTTAAGGACATTTCATTAATTTATTTTAGAACTGAGTCCTTTAAGGTCACCGAGATACTTTTATGTCAAATGTGTACTTTAGGGGACATGTTTCATCTAAACCAAGTCTTAAGTTATTTATTATTATTATTACTTAAATAAAAATAGAATTTTTGCAAATCAAGGCAATGTCTCCTATGTTAAAATAGTACATGGGATTTCTCCTAGTATATAAGTGAGGTTTTACTGATTATTTTAATAATGAGATATCCTTTTAAAAATATAAAAATCAGGATTTTTTGAATTTTGGAAAAGTAAACCTTTTGTATTCCTTCGATTCTCTAGCGGGGTACAAAAGATGTTTTGATTACTAAAACCTTTCATATTCCACCAGCTCTCCAGTAGGGTACGATAGAGAATGATAAAAACTTTCATGTTCTTTTTGTTCTCCGAAAGAGTGTGAAAGATATTTTGATTTTCCATATATTAAAAACTTGATTTTCTCATTCGAAATAATAAATTTGTTTCACAAAATTTTATTTTTAAATATAGGAATTATAATTAAATATAGAATATTGAAATTGAATAAAGATAAAAAATTGATTATTGGGGCATCATGAGAGGGATCGATTCCCACTTATGATTATAATCGACTCCCGAACCCTTTTTTGTGATCTCTGGTATTCATGCAAATTTCACAGTTTATTTTCGTGGGTTTCATAACCCTCAATATAAACTCTATTAGGTGACCAATCTCATCTAGCCAAAATAGATTGGTGGCGACTCTAAAACAAATGGTTATTTCATAACAACTATTTAGAGTTAAGTCGAGTGAGCAATTCATTTTGAATTTTAGTCCGCAAACAGAAAAAATAAAGAATAATAAAAATAATAATGATATGGCCCCCAAAAAAAATGAAAAATGATATGTAGATATATATAGGAATAAGGGTTACACCTACTTTTTAAGTCGGGCTAGTTAAGATTCGTATCTGGCCATGTTGCAACACAAACTTCTCTTGCCTCCAATAGTAATACACATGGATGACAATTGGAGCCTTCTCAAGGATCACTGGTTCTTTGGTACTAGCCAAAAGACTCAAGGAGTCTTAACCATAAGATGACTGATGTCTGTTTCTTCTTTCACTCAATTTGAAGTAATTTCAAATAGTGGTTTCTTACAAGGAATGGAAGAATTATGCAACTAGATAGGACAAAAGTTATGGCAATGATGGTTTTTTCCATTTGGGATGGTGGCACTTGGGAAAATTTTAAAGAAAACTATTTTTCTCACAAAAACTAATTACTTCCAAAGTGTTTTTGGTTCTACAACCTAACTATACCATCCCTTTCTTTTGGTAGTCTTAGCATAATTCAATCTCTCTTACTTGGAAGAAATTTGATCAAATCATAACTATTTACCTAGGTGAAACTCTTCCACCTTAAGTAAATGAATTTGATCATCCTTTCATCTACGGTGGCTGAATATAGCACACAAAATGGCTCAAGGGAATATGGTTAAGGCATCATTCACCTAGACATGTTTGAAGCTTTGTACACCATAGAATATTTAGCTACTTAGGTTTCTTTGGAGTTTAGTCTAAATTAAACTCTTTTATTTATCATATAAATAAATTTAATATATCAAATAAAATAATTTGATTTATCTCGTTTAATTATCATACACTTAAAAATAAGATAAATAGGTAGAAACCACATTTAGCTAAATTAAATAAAACAATTTTAATTCAATAATAATCTGATTACTATTAATTTTCTAAATATTTAATATTTTGATAAGATTATTAAGGAATTTCAGCTAAGATAATTCCACTATATAATTTCTTAATTCAGACATTATCCATCTAGACATAGTGTGTCTCAATTTAGACATTATCCATCTAGACATAGTGTGTCTCAATTTAGATATTATCCATCTAAACATGGAATGTCTTAATTTAGACATTGCTAGATAAGACAATCTTATCTACTATGTCTTAAGAAGCCAACAAAACTAAATTTTTTATCTTTAAATCAATTTTTTATTGAACTTTTCAATTAAGTTCTTAGTTTAATCATCTTTTATTTAATTAAATCAAATTTAATTAAATCACAATTTTAATCCAACAATAGCACCTATTGTATATAATTCATTAGGTTCCCAACATGTTGGCAATGAACACAATTAATCTCATTAATCATGTTCATAGATCAACAGCAAATCTAGCAATCCATCATGACCACCTAGATGTTAAAGAGTCAATGTGACCTCATCAAAACCTTTCAGTAATAGTCTATCATATAATATAGTCCTTTTACCATGTATCTCAAGATAAGCATGAGCATGGTGCAGTATCTACTCATGCTTCAATCCATGTTCAACTTACAACTTAAGGTTAACAATCATGAATTTACAAGGAACGATTCCTTATAATTCACTGTGTTCTAGCCAGAGACTTTAATCATATTAACCATGTTAAGATTATTTGAGATATGTCTCCAATGTCACTCGAAGTAGTGAATCCTTGCTGGATCACTCATCTATCTGCCATATCGGTCATGCCACACCTAAAATACCTTATCTTAAATATCCATCTATTATGGACCAGTTTCAGGCAAATCTAAGCATAATACTCCTCATACAAGATGACCTAGTATCATAAATCTAAGGACTACTTACACGATTGGCACATGAGAACATATTTCATAGACACTTAAGTGACTAATACCAAATAGAGTTCTTATTTGGGCCACGTTTAGTGAACTTTTTTCCATAAAACAAGCACCCATATGCTATCCCGAACTATCCCATATACTTTAACTTATGGGACTAGTTACACGCATCATATGCATGGAGGCCTTACATATGCTAGTCTTTGTGCATTCTCAATGCCCTATCTTGACAATACGATGACTAGGAACATTTTTAGAAACATAGCTTTGATGCATAAAGATCTCACAATTATAACTCTTTACAATTCCTTTGCAAGGCCATTATGTTTTAAGGGCTTCATCTAATTAGTTTGCATGATAGTCAATCACACCACTAGCATGATGGAACTCTTTTGTCACTATAAAATAGTAACATGTATAAGTTAATTAATTGTATATCTTATGTCCCAATCGGATTGGTTCAAGGGCATAGACCAACACTCTATACTTTAACTTATGACATCAGTTGCATGCATCAAACTCATGGAGGTTTAACATATACTAGTCTTTGTACATTTTTAATACCCATTTTAACATTATGATGACTAGGAACATTTTTAGAAATATGACTTTGATGCATAAAGATCTCATAATTTTAAGCTTTTACAATTCCTTTGTAAGGTCAATGTGTTTCATGGGTTTTATCTTCATAAGATATTCATAATAATTATTAAATAACATACTTATGGATAAAAAATACCTCCTTAACATTAACAAAATATACTGTCTGTTTACATGAAATCACTAAATGCTATTGCCTTACAAGCGACAACTATTGGCTTGCAGTGCTTACAATAACAAACTCCCACTCGCATTAAAGCTAATCGCCCATATGTCTAAGTCCTATGCACCCCATATGGTGATCATGTTTCTACTAGGATAGAACCTTAGGGAAAAAATTAGCTAAGTTCTCATTGATGGGTACTTATTCCATACAAAATATTTTATCTTTCAATAATGTCTCTAATGATGCAATATTGCTGTAACATATGTTTGGGTTTATGATTAGACCTTGGTTCCTTAGCTTTCGCTATGGCTCCATTGTTATCACAGTAAAATGTTACCTAATCTACAATGTTCAGAATCATATCACTTTTATCAAATGAACTTATTCATCCAAACTACCTCCAATTGGCCTTATA
>JBBYHL010154554.1:0-30621 GCA_038381835.1 Adansonia madagascariensis | reverse complement strand
TAGGTCATGTCTAGGACTTCATTTAAACAAAGAATTATAATATCACAAAAGCCATATATATGGCACAAGGCAGAAAACAATATACCAGATATGACTAAGACAAGAAGATAGTCTAAACAACTATTAAAACCTTAAAACGGCATTAATGTTCCTAGAATTAGGCTTACCCTTAGCCAGTATAGTGGTCCCCGATAAACCCTCTTATGCAACAGTCCAAAATGAAACACTCCTCACCATGAAGACTAGTTTAATGACAGCATAAATATAAAATCACCACTTTTGAATCTAAGCAAACTACTGCATCCCTTATTCTATTCTTTCTTCTTCCTATTACAAATGATTAGGCTTTCCTTTCTCTCTCCTCATTCAATATTATTATATAGCATCTATGAATGCTTAGAATTAGGCTTACCCTTAGCTAGGCCAGTGATCCCAAATACCTCTTATGCAACAGTCTAAAATGAAATACTCCTCCCCATGAAGACTACTTTAATAGCCGCATAATTATTAAATCACCTCTTTTGAATCTAGGCAAACTACTACATTCCTTGCACTATTGTTTCTACTTCTCCCTATTACAGATGATTCGGCTTTCCTTTCTCTCTCCTCGTTCAATATGATTATAAAGCATCTATGAATGGTTATATGCAGGTGTTTTCTAATACGGTTTGAAAATAGAGCATTTCATAACACCTAACGTGCTATGTGCCATATCATGAGATCAAGCAAGAAACAGAGAGTTAAAAATGTGGGTAGAAACAAGTTCCAATGTCTCAAAACCAAAATGCAGACAATACCAATTGATGATCTCCAATTAGTCCACATGAGTATTGAAGTATATAACTAGCATAGGAAGGTGCCGGTGATCTTAACTGCTAAATTCTTGGTGGCTGTACCAAGGGACCAAAATCAAATCCTGCCTTCATCAGGGATTGGTGGGTTTCATGGAAAGGAAAGGACTATTATCTGTTCTATAGCCTAAGAACTGTACCAAACACATGTTACAACAAACATGGAACCCCCAAACACACAAGTGCACTAACCATAGGGCCTTTCACCTAGAGTTCAAATTATGTATCCTAAAAGGAGTGGGCAGGTGCAGTTTTAGAGCTCAATGAACCTTCCTTAATCACACATAGCATCAAAAAGAGAAAAATAAATAAAATAAAAAGATGTAATAAAGAGGGAGAAGAAGAGGACGAAAGTTTGTATTAAAATAGTAGAATTTAAAAGTAACATCATGAGAGTGAGGAAAAAAAATGAAAAGGAGGAAAAACCCTACAGGAAAATAGTTTTTGACACAAAACTTTGGGTTAGGGGAAGAGAGTTAAAAGGAGCAGGGACGGAAGGGTAACACCAAGTTGGTGAGCAACTAAACCTTTTTTCGATAAGTGGTTAGCAACAAACTAATTTAAATCCTCTAAGAAACCCAAGTTGGCATGGAGCCAATCTTTTGCCTTAATAAACTAGCTTAGATAAGAATCATCATTCAATTATCTCAAGTATAAAACACTAATAATTGAAAATTATCACTAAAAAAAATGCTATTGATTAAATTGGTCAAAGAAAAAGTAAATAAACAAGCAAAAAAAATATACTAGGTCAGGCTTCATTCATTTACACCTCCACTCACCGTTAACTAGTGCTATGCATAAAAGCAAACAACTATAGCATCACATAAGAAAAATATAAAGCACTTGAAGAATGGTGAACACAATGAGTTGTTAATGTGCAAAAACTCAAAATACATAAATAAGGTAAGAGAAAAAAGAGTTAAATGAGAGGATTTGAGATCTTACCTCATATGTAGAAATATTACCACATCGAAGAATGCTAGCATGAGCAATACATCCAACAGCAGAAACAATGTAACAGTTACAAAAGCAACTGTTGCCAAATAAAGTTATCTTTGTAATTATGTCCTACAAGTATAAAAAAAATATTCTCATCATCATAAGTAACCTTCATTTAATAAAAAATTAGATTAAAAATATAACTAAAAAATCTTCCCTAGAAATTCATTATTTAATAAGTAAACAAAATAATTAACGTGAAATTGTTAAAAGTAAAGTAGCTTCATGGATACAGAACTTACCTCCCCTACACAGATTGTCATTGAACATGGATGAAAATCTCCCCCAATTCTATTCAGACCGAAACCCTCTGCAAATATCATACTCCATATGTGTGAAAATTATACATAAACCTTATTAATTATAACTTTCGAAAATCAAATATAACATTAGTATGTTAGTAATTAAAACATTAGTTCTTTTTCATTTTCTTTGTATAATCTCATTAAGAAATGGATTAAATTTGAAGCATGGTTCACATTTAATCTTTATCTAGTAAATATTGCTTGGTCTAAGCCAAAATTTGATTTACCTTGATTTGAAGAGTATTCAGTAGGTACAGAATGGAAAGATTTAGAGTTTGAGAAGTTTTCATTATGAAATACAAGTTTGCTTGGAATTCCCTTCCTCTTCCTTTTCCTGGTAATCAACCTATCTTTTCCTTTTTCTCTTTGGTGTTCATCAAGGCCAAAAGGTACGGGCGACCTACTTTCCTTGTCCATAAAATCCTATGCTTCTGTAATAAACAGATAAGCAATATAGTTAAAAGATAAACAAAAGATAAACAAAAATAAAAATGAAATGTCTGATCTCACTTACTGATAAAGAAAATCAGAAAAGATATTAAACGTCTGATTCTTTTAAGTTAAAACACTATGTACTGATATGTGGGCATACCCAATAGCACTACTACAATTCGATTTATAAAGTGGCATTTATGGCAATTACTAGTTACCAAAAACTGGAAATATTCCAGATTGCATTTTTTACTAAACTTCTATTAATATAGCATAAGACAGCAAAATTATAAATTTCTCTTTCTCTGTCTTATTATTTAAAAATACAAAAGGACTCATTTAGCACATTTTACCTCTAATGTCAAGTCATATGCATGTTATCCATCTTTTATTTCAATTAGAAAAATCTTTAATTTTTTTTTCTACATCTACTATATTCATTTGAAATCAATACACTAAAAAATTATAGAAAGAAAACCTAAACATGTTTAAGGAAGAAATAAAACTCAGCAATCAGCAAATATATGGTAACCAGACTATATTCATTTGAAATCAATACACTAAAAAATTATAGAAAGAAAACCTAAACATGTTTAAGGAAGAAATAAAAACTCAGCAATCAGCAAATATATGGTAACCATATTGAAATAAAAGGTTTAAAAGGTAGCATTCTTTACCAGCCCCATATACGTTACGCTTTGGATTCAGACACTCAGAATTAAGCAAAACCCACTATTCTTCCAATCGTCGCCAAGAAAGGCACTCCAAAATAAGTGTGCATACTTTGTACCACTCACATTGCTCAACATGGATAATCTCAGTAATTAATGTGTCACCTAAAATTGGCCAAATGATAAGCACATGGATCAATACCAATTAGGCATCTTAATGGTCAACGGACGCTACGATTGTAGCTTATATCTCTGCATAGGTAGTGAATACATATATTGGTAGCTTGCAATATTGGCAGAAAATGAATTAATGATTAAAAAGGCATTAAGCTAAACAAAAAAGAAGGAAGAATAATCATCTTTGTAAGATTTGATGTGGTAAGAAATGAAATGAAAAAGATTTAACATTGATTACATAGACGAATGTTCTTTTTCCTATAAACTTTACCTCCGAATTAGAACTCCACTAACAGATTTTTAAATTTTTATTTTAGGAGTCCTGTTCGACATTGTTAATTAGATTGAAAAGGCATGCAGGACTTCAGAAAAATAATTTGGCATAATTTCACATTACTAAACTCAACTCAACTAAGCCTTAACCCAACTAGTTGCATAAGGTAAAATGAATTCTTTTCATTCACTCTATCTAATATTTTGTCAAAGATATTAAGATATCTATTCCGTCCTAATTACATCATCCTATGTAAATTATAGGTATACTACGTTCTCTTCTTTCCTTCAACATATATCAAAATAATCGTCCATGCAAACTACATTTTCACTTTTGCACCCCAAATGTCCATGTTAACTTTATCATTATTTCTTTGTTGTCCTACACTGCTCCCCACCATACCCCTTCCCCACCCAATCACCACCAATACCACATGTCTGTAAGTGCATGCATACGAAAGCAAGAAAATGGTTTGAATGATAGCAAAAAAGACTTTAATTTCTTTTATAATCTCTATTTACTCCATAAGATGCTTCTATTTCCCTACAAAAGTAGAAGCATAAAAGTAAGTTTCTGATATCCAAAATCTTATTGAATTTTTATTTTAATTATATCCAAAATGCCACTGAAAAAGTCTTTGAATATCTAGAAATAATTACAAAAATGAACTTAGCATAATAGTTGATAAAATCTAAGTCCCCCCTGTGGCCATACCTCTAAGTTATCCATCTGGATAACTTTCCTACACTGTAAGAGTCACAATTTCTCGTTTCATAATAATTGAGATTAGAAGTTCATAATAGGACTTGTTATCAATTCATTTGATTCCCTGTTGATAGCTACACCAGGATTGCTACAATAAATATGACAATTACACACAAGACAATAAAAATGTTATACATTTGCCTATCATAGTCACAAAAAAATTAAAAAGATACCATTAGGGAACACACAGTTTATAAATTGAAAATATTCTATTAATGAACTTGAGGCTTAGTTGAAATGGTTCACCCACCTCTTTTAGAAGTAGGACTTGACAAGGCTAAGGTTCAATCACCAATACTTGCAAATTCCATTTCTCTAATTCCTCTTAGGCCTCAGCATCTTTTTGTACCAAAATAAAACATTCAATTAATGCGCTCACAACTTTTAACCAAAACCAACCACTATTTTGAACAAATTTATAGAGGAAAATAACTAAAATAATAATGTGCTATGTAATTTTCTTTATAGGAACTCACATTCAATCGTGAAAATAGGTTCCTACCTTCTTTTGTGATTAATAACAAACTCACCATAATCAGAATTTATTGCTATACAATATACATATATGATCATCCAAATGTATAAATTCAAAATTTTATGACTTTGGATCCCATAAACACAAATTGTAATGATGATGGGTGTCTTAGAAAGTAATGATAAAAGAACAAAATATATGCCTAAGTTTGTTATTAGTTTTTTTTAACATCAACGGGATTTACATGTTCACATAAGAAGGATTCTTCCTCAAATTAGAGATTCAACGAAAAGTTAAATAATAATGCACCAATTATTGCCATTTTTTTCCTTTAAGTAACTTTCCTACAAAGTTAAATACGCATCTAAAAAGCAATTCAAAAAAATCTTTTGTTCATTGAATTTACATTCAGAAATAATCAAATTTAAAGAGAAACACCCAAAATAAAAGAAAATCCTAACTCTTCACAAATAATTTTAATCAGAATTTCAAGCATTATAAAAAGAAAAACAAATTAATAGAATTATAGAATTCGAAGTGAATTACTGAAAAATTAAGAGAAAAATGGGAGGTTAAAACTGAGAATCCTTCATTCCAACTTAGATGAGAGGGTCTATCTTCTTTATTTTTGGGTTATCTTTTCATTATTATTCTCAGGAATTTCAAAACTTGCATTTATTCAAAAATAAATAAATAAATAAATAAATAATATGGGCTAGGTCGATATACGTTTGAATTTACCGAAAAAGCCCAAAACCAAATTGCAAGTGGATGATGTCAAGATTCTATGAAAGAAGTACTGCATGGTTGGAGAGGCTTTGATCATAGTCCTCCCAATCTACTTTGTCTCATAGATATTTGTGTCTGTGGAGTTGAGAAATGTAATAAGATGGATACATTTGCTAGGGATTGAGTATCTGTATGTATCATCCTCAATGAAAGGCAAGGCAGTCCAAGTTTTGAGGAAAAGTTTTTGGTGGAGTTCGCATAATCCCCTTTGCTACTCAATGATTATGTGGAATGGATGATCATAAGAATCTGTGAAACTGTTCAAACATAGCATCCAAGGGTAGACCTGTCAATTTTAATGAGTCCAAAAAATTTATGCATAAATTTAAACTTAAATTTAATTTAATTTGATTACATTATAAAATTCTAATAATTTTGATCTGAAATCATTCAAACGTAAAATGATTTATATTGATTCGAACTCGAAATAATCTGAACAGAAAATAATTTAAAACATTAAACTGAAAGTATCCTAAACTTAAATTAATTGTATTTTTATTTAGAAATATTAATCTATAATATATATATATAAACATAAATGTGAAAAATCTCTTAAATTGACAAAAATAAATATGATTGTTCATAATATTTCTAATTTGCCACTTACATAATATTTTATTATATATTATAAAATTTATCTAATAACAATGTTTACAGTATTAATTGATTAAATGATTAAAATATGTTAAATAATATAGAAATAACTTTATTTATAAAAGCTATATCTTTGAGCTAGAGTTATTTTTTTGCATGTGAGTTATCTTTACGCTAAAGTTCTTTCTTATTTGGAGAATATTATTCGATTGATTGTTGAATATATATATATATATATATATATTAGTAAAATTTAATTGACATCAATTTATGCAACTTGGAAAAAGTTACTAGCTTATTTTCTTAATTAATTTAATTTTCCTACATGAGTGGTGATTTTGAGAACAATATATTTTTAAACTCTGACTCTTCCTTGATTCCAAAAAAAAAAAAATCTAATTTTCATTGGTAATTGATAAAAAGAAAAGGGTTTTAAAATTTAAATACATGAAAGATCTTTTGACAAATACCTAAAATCCACAGATTTATTGAGGGATGTCATGGTAGTCCTCTTAAATTGTCTAATATTTAGTCATTATTCCTAATATCTTTTAGGGTGTATATTTCTTTTGCTTTCCCGTTTATTTTTTAGGGATTTTTTCTCTTGCATTAGTGTTCTACATTGTTAATTTGGGATGAACAAGTTAGAGGATTTGGGTCACTCCATTTTACCTAATTATGTTCATTTTTTGGGATAAACGTATGTTATTATTTATTTATGGATAAATTTTATTTTTGTTAATAAATTATCTCGCTTTCACTTTTTTTTGTTTAATTGGTTTTGGTTAATTTGGTTAATTACTTAGAATTTGTTGGTTAAAATCCAGTGTTGATGATTTATATGAATATATATTTTTTAATTTTCATATAATGTAGATTGCTTTAATTTTCTTCCATTTTTTCACTAATGTGATTGTTAAAAATCTCTGCAGTCATTAAGTATAATTATTTCATTTATTGTTTTCCAACTTTTTCTTCTTCTTCTTCTTCTTCTTCTTATTATTATTATTATTATTACTTTCTTCAAGTATGTTCAATTTACTATCTCTCAATTCAACTTTTGTTACTCCAAATTCATCATACAAAATTTATTCTTTTCTCTCATACATTTATTTTTAGCCATATGGTGCTACCTTACACTTATAGGAACTATGTCAGATGAAATAGAAAACAAGGTAATGAAAAAATACAATTTGTATTTTTATATTACAAGAATATTAGTATTTACTTTATATCGATCATATCCATTTTTATATATTTGTTTGGAATCAATTTATTTTTCTTGCAACCCAAAGGAGTTACTTCGTAGTATCACCATACTAATAACAAGGTCCTAAGTAATTATGGGGGAGAAGAAGAAATGGGGTAATTCTTTTAGCTTTTGAGTTGGAGAAGCTTAATTTACCTTTAAAGACTTATATATCATTAGAACTCTACAACATGTGTTTGTGCTAAAAACCTTTTAACCATGTCCCTTTGTTTTCCCTTTTTAATTTGTTCTTTTTGAATTTAATGTCTTTGAATTGAGTTATTGCATTTTCATAAACTTTATTTAGATTTTAAAGCTTATGTTTTTTTTTCTTTTGACTTTCGCAATCTCATATAAGTTCATGCCCTTACTACGGTACTTATGGCCATGTATAAGGAAGAGCAGACTAGGTAATAAATATGATTTTTATGTTTCTTTATTAACATTATAAAAATTATTAAAATGCTTCATTTAACAAATTAAAATATAACAAATGTACAATATCACATGCAACGTATGTGACGTAAGAATTAGTTTAATAAAAAAATAAATAGGACAAGATTATTGATTTATCTTAATTTTATAAGTTTAATTATCTCTTAAAATCTATATTTTCTTTACCATTGCAATTTATATAATTTTTATATTATATTTCTTAATTATAATTAAAAATAAATTATTTTTATAATTATAAAAAATTTATATTTATTAGTATAGAGTACAAATAATTTTTTTTATTTTTAAAATAATAAAATAATTAAATAAATCAATAACTATTATTTTAAAACAAAAAATAACAATGATTCAATAAAACTATATGTTATATTATTTGAAATATTTATATATATAATTTAATTTTAAGCAAATTAATATATTTTATGTTAAGTATGATAATTTAATAATATGATTTAATATAAATTATATTTTTATTCTCAATTGTGTACATATGATTTATAATAAATTATGTAATGCACCAAATCCTAAGATTTGACCATCAAGCACCTCTTTAATCAAGTCAAATTAGATTTCCAAAAATAATTCTATGTTTGAAAATAAGATCTACCACCGCCTTTTTGTTACAAAGCTATCGAAATCTTTCTTTAATTTAGAAAACTCACAAAAAAAAAAAAAAGAGCAAAACACCCTTAAACTCATAACTCAAAATCCCAAAGATTCTCAACAACCTAAAAAATCTCTCTCTATTAATATTTTTCCCTCTGTAATTGTTTTCTATGATGATTATTATTTGTTTAACTAGGAATTAAAATAAAAGTTTTGAGCTTTTTTAAATTTTATTTTTTGAGATCTAATTCTAACTTTAAAAGAAACATTTTTGTCTCAGATTCAAAGATTATTTTTGGTTTCAAAATTTGGGTCTTTTTTTTATTTTGACAAAAAAACAATAAAGGAAAATAAAACAAATAATAGAAAAAAAACAAATAAAAGTAAAATAAAATTAATATGATCTAAATTGGGTTCAAAGCCCAATTCCAGAGTCCAAGAACATAATTCGGGTTAAGAAAGGCAATATTAAACTCAAAATCCAAAATAAATCTATAACAATAGTTTCGAACCCAAACTAAATCGAGGTCCCAAAGTCATTCAAACTAAGAACAATCTATAAAAAAATGTTATAAATCCAAAAATCCACTTTAATTTTTGAATTCAACTTAGATAATATTTGATCAAAATTAAAATATTTTGCGTGAGAATAATCTGACAATCAAACACTATTTAAATTAGATTTTACCTAATAATTCTTTAAAAGATCCCATACCAAATTTGATTTTTACAATATTTTATCTTTCTACATATTATTTAAAATAAATATAATTTTAAAAGTGTAACATTTTCTCATGAAATGTAGAATAAAATACATAAAAAGGTAATTAATTAGGATACTGTTAGTTTATCTTAATGATTGAAACATTAGGCTATTATAATCTCTTATCATTTTATTTAAATTAAACAAGATAATTTCTTATTTATATACATATTTTTTTGGAATGAATGTGTTGTTTTTAATTTCAAATGTATAATTTCCTAAGTCTTATCATGTAATTTTTTAAAAATATATAAAATAGATTATTGATATGTGTATTTTATTATAACAATTTGTAAATATTAAAATAATATATTATCATATGATAATAATAAGTTCAAGGGCAAATTTGTCACCATAGTATAAGTACATATTGATATTTGCCACTATATTTAATTTTAATTGATATACCAATGAGACCTTGGCTTAGTAGTAAGGAGGAGGCTCTAGGACTTTGAGGTTTTAGGTTTGAGTCCCACCATGTGTGGGATTGGTTTAACTTTATATTGGTTTTGTCCAGTTATATTCTGGTTGATTAGTTTGTTTAATTATAAGTGATTAAGTGATTAGTTTGAGCCTATTAATTCTTATAGATGGATGTACTTGACTATGATTTTAATTTCGTATACTTGTAATTTAAAAAAAAATAATTAATATTTACCATTATACTTTTATTTATTAATGATTTTTGGACTTTTTAAATATTAATTGAAACTGTTTTTTTTTAATTATAACCAAATATAAACATAATATAGATAAATTATGAAAGAAAAGAAAATTAAAAAATAGTAAACTTGATTAGCATATCTTTTCTACTTAGATTGGAATCCCAACTACCTTTTCTCCCTAGCCTAGAATATCAATTATAGTATAAACGAGGATAACAAACCAAGAAAAATATAACAATTGGCATTTTTTTAGGTGAAAAAAATTTACTTCTTTTGATAAATGAGAACTTAAATTCCAAAAAGGATAAACAAAGTTCTTTATATAAAATTTGCAATATATAAATTTTGCCATCACTCATAAAAAAAAAAAAGAAAGGCCAAAATTTGATGACTCCTAAAGTGCCACTTAATGTAAAAAGTGAACAAAGCTATTTGTGGCTTATGTCGTGTGCCATGCAAGATTGTCAATATCCCCATCCAATCCCAATGTGCAGTTTTTTTCTTCACTTGCTTCCATATCCTTGATTAAGTATTTTTTGACTTGAAAAACCAAGTTGCAAATAACAAAATATGTTAGAGATAAATTTTAAATACAGTTAGTAAATAGGTGAGTTTGAATTAGGCTATCTTTGATTTTGGGTTATTTGGGGTTAAGATTCATTTCAAATTTGGATTATCTCAAGGTCAGTTTTTTTTATTCAAGTTTTTTCAGGTATAGGGTTATTTGGGGTTAAGATTCATTTCAAATTTGGATCATCTCAAGCTCAGATATTTTTTATTCAAGTTTTTTCAGGTATGGGCTATCTTAAGCTTGGATCATTTCAGTTATGAGCTTTTTCAGGTTAGGATTATTTTGAATTCGAATTGATTCAAATTTAAGTGTGCTTAGGTAGATTTAAGAAATTTGAAATTTTGTAAGTTATAAATAATTTTTTTAATGTTGATTGTAATAATTTAATTTTACTTTTACATGTTGAGAAAATTACTAAAATTAAAATTTTAAAAATTAATAAGTATTTATATAAATACTAAAATTTTAAAAATTAATAAGTATTTATATAAATACAAAATTATATAATAATTTTATTTATATCTGTCTATAAGTGAAATTGACTTGAAATAATAAATGACATGAATAATATCTTAAATAGTTCAAATTTCATCTCATGATTTAGTATTGTCATAATTATGATACTTTAATATTGTGATAATTATTAAAATAATTTATTAAATGTATACGTCTCTTTTCTCCCATACACAAACCAAAATAATTATTAAATGTATACATCACTTCTCTCCATACATGAATCAAGTTAATTTATTAAATTAAATGTATACATGTATATATCTTCTCTCTCTCTTTCATGAATCATATCTACTTTACAATGAAACAGTTCTCCTTAAATACTATATATGATCAAACTTTTAATATTTTCTCCACTAACATGCAACCTAAAGCAACTATTTGAAAAGTATAATTTGTGATGGATAAAATGTTTTTTAACAAAATAATAACATCAAGTAATGAACATTATGCTTCTTATTGTCACAACATGATAAGAAAGAAGACAAAAAGAGATAATTTGATTATAAAAGAATTATAAATATAGAATTTAACAACAAAGATGTAAGCCAAGATATTTATCTCTTTAGGGCAATTATTCTAACAATAGGTTGTGGATGCTTACATTGCTGTGGGAGAAAATCACTTGAGATGGATTAGACAAAATGTAGAACTTTAAACGTATTTCTATATTATTCAATAATAATTTCAAATATTCATGTTTCACATAGATTTTTAGTTAAAGTATGACACATTATTGAATTGTAGCATTCTAGCGTATACATATGAGTTTCTTTTTGAAAGAAATATATATGTGTATATATTATTTATATTGCTTTGATTTTAAACATAAGATGTGTTTTTGATGATAATAATAAAACATAAAATGCATACAAACCTATACAATGCACAAGTATGATACCTACTATATAGTACCAATGTATTGTATTTAATATTATCATAATTTTTAGTATAACATCATTTAAGTTTAAATAATAGATAAATAAATAAGTTTGATAAATATGTCTACCAATAGTTAAAATAAAAATAATTTTTTTATTTTTTTATACTTCTTATTATTTTTAATTATTATATACTTGTACTTTTATTAGTTTTTATGATATTTTAGTATTGATATAATTAATGATTACATAAGAATTTTATTGTTTTATAAGTGAGCTAAAATAAATATCAAATAACACTAGATAAAGTAAATATAAAAAATCATTAGGTTACATTTAAAAAAAATTATTAGAAAGAAACAAGTTATAAATATATGTAACTTTTTACTCTTAGCTAGGGATAGCAATGGAGTGAAAGGGCAAATATAGTGAAATCAACCTTTATCCCACTAGCAAACTGCTTTACTCTACCACCTACCCTACTACACTATTGATGTTTTCCACCACTAGTGCCTCCATGGATGTTTAATACATCCAACCCCACCTCGCCCTGCGCTGCCCCATTTGATTTTTCTATTTATACTTTTCCAAGTAATAAAGCATACATTTCAAGAGAAAATGCATTTTTCAAGCATGTCTAAAGATAAAATATAAAACAACAAAACATAAAGTATACATTACGAGAGATATAATTAATATATTATCCTTTTTAAAAAAAACCCAATACTTAAGAGTAAAATTATAATTTCAATCCACAGCGTAGGGTAGGGTAGAGTAAGCAAATATCATATCACTTCATACCCACTTTTCAAACAAAAAGCCCATTTCGCCTCACCCAACCTCCACTGGCAAAAAGGAAAAAAACCTTTTTATTCAAAGCAAATCGGTTTGGAATCCATCAGGTGGTTTGGGTTAGCCATTTAATAAAAATATAATTTGTTATTATATGAACTTAATTTTTCTTATTAGGGTTTAAAATTCATAAAATTAGATCTACATCACCTATAATGGAGTTGAATTTATTTTTGAATGAGATCTTTTTATGAGAAACTTGATGTTCTTGATTATTAAAAAAAATATACTTTTGATATTTCGTTCATCATTAATGGAAAAAATATATTAATATTTCAATTATATAGTTACTTCTAAATCAAGATTTAATATGGGTATTAGAGTTATGAGCAAATGGAAAATTTGTCTTAAACCTTATGATACAAAAATATTTCAGAATCGAACATATTTATTCGTTTGATTTTAAGAATTGAAAAATTATATTTTATTTAAATATATTTTGTTTGAATGTTGTATTGTTTAATTTAATTATTTAATTCTTTTAATCTTTATATTTTGATTTACAAGATAATATATTTATTTTCAAGTAAATTTAATATTTTATTTTTTTGAAACACTAAGATAAATATGATTTAAAGTTAAATTTGTTATACGTTATTATAGTATTAGACAAAAAAATCAAGTTCAATCATAAGTAGAAATTATATTATTATTTTTGTATATTCAATTATTATTGTATTAAAATTAAATTTTAAATGTAGAATAAGTATAGTCATATATAGTACACGATTATTTTATAATAAATCAAATGATAAATTAATAATACTATTTTTAAAATTTTTTATGATTAAGTATTATAAATATAATAATGATAATACTAAAAACTATTTGATTTATATTTAATATATTTCAGATAAATTTTATTTCATAATCTAATTTAAAGATGCACTATTAATTATTTTTATTGATAATAAATTATTAAATATAATTGTATAATAATTATAAATAACTTTTCATAAATTAAATATTTTTATTTAAGAAAAAATTTAATTAGTTATTTAAGAAAATCAGTTTGGGTTTTCCCAGTTATAAATTCATTTTTTTACTTGTTTTGGATAATATCATCTTAATTTGACTTTGAATGGATTCAGGCATTTATAAGTTTCAGATTAGGTCGGTTTTGGGCTTTTTCACACTTAGATATATTTGGATTCGAATTTTATTGGATTCGAACTTTTTATGTTTGAATTTTTTTGGATTCAAGCTTTTAACTTTTTAAGTAAATTCATATTGGAGTGGATTTGATCTCGGATCAGTTTAGGCAGGCTTTTGAGTTCGGTTTTACTTTGCTAGCTCTAGTTTTAAACTAGTTAAATACAAGTACACTAAATTTTAAGCTAGTTCACAACATTTACATTGTAAATTGCCTTCCCTGTCTAGAGATTGGTGTATACACCTAATCCTTGGAATGGTGTAGTATGTTCCTTGACTCCCATCATTTTTTGTCTTTTTTATCTTGAGCAATTGTAACCCTCATTCTTGTAGATGTTAGTAATGGTTTAACTATAATTGATGACAGAATTGGAGCTATTGATGGAGGTAGTGGTCATGGTTATGGATGACTTGAAGCATTTTTTTGTTTGTTCTTACTGTTTTGAATGATTACTATTGTGAAAGCTAATGATGATGAAGTAGCTGAATAGAAAGACCACTGAACTTGAAGCAGATGCTAAGATTCTATGTATTTATAGTTTTCTACATCCAAACATCCTACTTAGAAGTTAGTTTATGAAATATTATATTATCAAAAATCATCAATAGCATACAACAATATGACATTTACTCTTATTTTTTCTTGTAATGATGCAACCTTATCCCCTCCATCAACTAATTCCCTAACAAATACCTGTATAAAATTGACTTGAAATGTAAGTGCACTCATGCTAAGCTTAGTAAAGCAAATAAAGTTGTAAAATTTACATTATGAAAACTCTTTTATGGACTTATTTAAAACATAGTTATTTTATCAATCAATAAAAGAATGAGAAATTAGAACATTTGACTGTCTAACATCATTAATAAAACCAATAGATAGGTATCATATGTAACTTACTTTTTTACTTTTAGGGCATCTAGCCTTATTATGGCTTATCTTTGATAAATACTACAACTTATTACTCTTCCTATTTTTGACAACCTAATTTTATACTTATTTGTCTTATGATGATTTAGATTCCTATTTTT
The DNA here is from genome assembly GCA_038381835.1 of Adansonia madagascariensis. Classification (NCBI taxonomy): domain Eukaryota; kingdom Viridiplantae; phylum Streptophyta; class Magnoliopsida; order Malvales; family Malvaceae; genus Adansonia; species Adansonia madagascariensis. The sequence continues at coordinate 15,546 of JBBYHL010154554.1, read as the reverse complement.
TTGTCTTATTGGCATCTTTTTTCTAAGGAAGGTAACAACTTGTTTAAATCATGTTTCTTCCACTTATCTAGACCATTGATTGGATTTAAGGTGTATTTGTATGTCCTCATATACTTATCTTAATGGTACCATTCATGAACGTAATCTTCTTGCTCCTTGTTATGGTCTTAAATAACATAAATGGCATGGTAGCATGGTATGCCAGACAAATTCCATGCTTGAAATGCACAAGTTTTTTTTCTTCAAGTCAATTGCATATAATTGTTTCCTCTTTTAATTTCATATCTAACATTTCCATTAAAATGCACATGCAATTATGAGTTTTAATCCATATTTTCCTCAAGCTTTTTCAACTGGATTCCTATTTTTTTGTCTTATTGGCATCTTTTTTCTAAGGAAGGTAACAACTTGTTTAAATCATGTTTCTTCCACTCATCTAGACTATTGATTAGATTTAAGGTGTATTTGTATGTCCTCATATACTTATCTTAATGGTACTATTCATGAACGTAATCTTCTAGCTCCTTTTTATGGTCTTAAATAACATAAATGGCATGGTAGCATGGTATGCAAGACAAATCCCGTGCTTGAAATGCATAAGTTCTTTTCCTTCAAGTCAATTGCATATGACTGTTTCCTTTTTTAATTTCATATCTAACATTGCCATTAAAATGCACATGCAATTATGAGTTTTAGTCCATATTTTCCTTAAGCTTTTTCAACTGGATTCCTATTTTTTTGTCTTATTGGCATCTTTTTTCTAAGGAAGGTAACAACTTGTTTAAATCATGTTTCTTCCACTCATCTAGACCATTGATTGGATTTAAGGTGTATTTTTATGTCCTCATATACTTATCTTAATGGTACCATTCATGCACATAATCTTTTTGCTGCCCTTTATGGTCTTAAATAACATAAATGGCATGGTAGCATGGTATGCCAGACAAATTCCATGCTTGAAATGCAAAAGTTCATTTTCTTCAAGTCAATTGCATATGATTGTTTCCTTTTTTAATTTCATATCAAACATTACCATTAAAATGCACATGCCATTATGAGTTTTAGTCCATATTTTCTTCAAGCTTTTTCAAATAAATGAGCATAATTTCCTCTCCATTTATTGCATTTCATTCTATTTTCTACCATTTTCTTCATTACAACCATTCCAACTTCTTTAAGCATTTGCATTACTTAACTACATCAATAATTGAACCACTAAAAGCCCCATAAAAGATTATTTTTGACAATGTTATATTCTATTTCAGCATTGAATTGGCTTCGCTCCAATATTATGGAGAATAGCTATTCAATAAATCTTTTATGCATCATAACTTTTTTTAATCCAAAAATTCACATATCTCTGAATTTAAGCCTATGATGTGGATTTAGCACATATCCAAAAAATAATTATTCAACACTTTTCCTTAATATTTTTACTTTAATTTACATGAATATGTCTAGCACATCTTTGTTTTGCATAGTGAATAAGCTCTTCCAATATAGGTGTCAAGCCCTATGATAATATTTTTAAAGTAGCATCATTAAGCAATACAGTAATGTAAAACTAATAAAGAGAATAAACAATTCAAGAGCAATAATTACCTTTCTTACATCTGTCATAACAACCCATCCTTTTGTATTAGATTTCAAATTCACATCTTACAATAATAATTCTAAGGATGATCTTATCTTCCATTAATTCTAGTCATAAGGAATATTTGGTTATTTGTATCTTTACCCATTTCTATTAATAGTTTTCACTTTCAATAAATTTTTTCAAGAAACAACTATTAGGCCTATTATATGCATACGCCCCTTTAGGAACCAATCATTTAGTGCTTTAAAAGACGTTTTTCAAAATAAGTGGTGTATTTGGCACAATTCTTTCAACTTTCATCTTAATAGTGCTTTTTAGATTAGCCTTCTTAAGTTCCTCTACATAATTCCATTATTGTATTCCTCTTTGATTTTATTTTTAATCATAACAATCATAATTTTTTTTTAACTCTCTTCACTTTATCAAGCTTACATACTACTTCCAAGTGCTTTCAATATCCTTACTCAACTCATCTAGGTTAACTCTTAGGTTATAAGTTATCTTATCTCTATAAAAATCAGCTAAGAACTTTGTTGTTACCATCTCAAATTCAATACCTTATTTTATTAATGACGAAGGCTATAACATTTCACAATAAAATTATTACTGCCATTATAAAATGCAGATATATTCCATGGATAACTATTCACACATTTAGCCATGACTCAACTATTATCATTTTTATAATAGTAAATGTCTTTATCTATCCTAGCATATACTTACTTAAGGCACTTTGAAACTGTTTTGGATCGTTAAATACAAGAGTGACCTCAAACTCAAGCAATAAAACTCTTGAATCATACATCACATGCCTATTTAGCCTTCTATAACTTTGAAACTCATTCTAACTATAAATAATTTTCATACTATCATTATCATCAGAATCATAACCTTCATTTTCTTTACTCCTAAGTCTTCATTTTCCACCTACCTTGTAATTTTTCATCCTTTTTCTTTCATTGTTTTTTCTTTATTGTAGACACCTCATTTTGTTTGGACTAGTTTTTGGTATCCTAGGAGTTAGGTAAAAGATGACAAAATAAAAAAATAGAAATAAAGTCATCCAACAAAAAAGTTTCTTTGGGAAATTCTAAAATGCCTATGGATTGCTTTAAAGAAAAATGTAAAAATGAGGCATCAAAGGTCATTTTCAGTGTGTCATCAGAGTCGTTCAGGTGAGTACGCAAGCCAATTTTCCTCTCTTTATGACCAAGATAAGACAACTCGAGGAACCTAAGGTATGTGCGGGTCATATGGGTGCTTAAACACTATCACGAGGCTTTCACATTATCAAAATTTTGAATTTCCATGTGTAATATCGATACAAGAGGGTTTGGTATTGATACCCAAGGTGCGGTGTCGATACCTAGCATCTTTGTATCGATACAAACTTTGGCAGTAGCTAAAATTATGATTTTTGGCAAAATGTATCGATACACAAGCATGAGTATCAATACAAATCCATGAAGTATCGATACTGGCCTCTAAGTCTCGAGACTGGAAACATTTTTTACTCTTAGTATCGATACATAACTCATTATATCAATACTAAAGAGTAAAATGTACCTTATGTATCGATACAACATGTTCTGTATTGATACACCAAGGCATTTTTGCCTAGTTCAAGCCATTTTTTAACCTCCAAAAACCCGATTTAAACATGTTTTTGCACCAAGGAACTATCATATAATATTGCAAACCTCAACTATGGGTTCATTAACAGATTTTAACAAATTTTTGGAGTCCAAATAATTAATGACAAAGGTCACTTTCATAAAATATATGGGTGTAAGAGGATGACAGGCATATCTACAGCTTACAAGCTTTCACAGCCTTTCTGCCTCCTTACTTAGTATGGCAGAACCAATAAGAAGGGAGTCAACTGAAGATGGAAGCTGGAGATATGCCCTGGTGTAGAAGAAAAAAAATAAAAAATGCCCTTTGCATTTTCTTCTAAAAAAGGGGCTGAACTAAAAAAAGGAGAACCGACTTCATCTCAGAAAAAAAACTCTATCAGCTATAAAAAAAAAAGCTCTCCAGCAATCCTAGAAAACTCTTCACCCATCCCCATAAATCCTCCACCAACTCCAGCTCCAAAAGCTCACCAAAAACACTATTCCATTGCCTACCACCCTCAGCGAACTTCCATTCCCGTAGCTACCGTAAACCACCATTGGAAAACCTTCAAGAACCCAACTTTCCACATGTTTTGGTCTTTAAAAAGCCTCACCATCAACCATACCACCAAAAAACTACTTCCTTTCATCCTTTTCTTGCTAAATAAGCAAGGAGAATGAAGAAATTAAGCCTACAGCCACTACTTCGAGAAAGAAGGAAGTTCAAGTTTTTTGGTATATCCCCTCTACCTTAATTTTTATAGTTTTTGTTTTGTAATTAATATCATCTTAGTAAACCCTTTTTATGCTTTTATGGCCACCTTAGGATTCCCATGCAATTTTATGACTTTGGTTGTAGTAGTTTAGGATCTTGATGTTTTTCTTGGCGCTTTCATGCTGTTTGGTTAACTAAGCATGCTCCTTTGCATTTTCATCACCGTAACAGCCTCTGTCCATGTACTTCTTACTATGTTCCTTCCATATTCATATCTTTATCTCATGTTTAAAATATGCATCTTAACATGACATAAGTATGCTTATGCATTTCCTAGAAGTTTGATAGGCTCCATGAAATAAAAATGCCATTTTAGCAAACTCTTTTTAAACATGCTCATCCTAAGTATGTTCATGCATCTATGTATCATCTCCATACGTTTTTTGTCATCTTTTCTATGAAAAATGTCATCTTTGCTTGTGCATATATGTCCTCCACATTTTGCATCGTTTTGTGGCACTTTGCTTGTGTTGAGATGCATGCCTGAGTGCTAGAAAACCCGATTTCAAAAACATCCCTAAGTTAAGCACATGTTATCTCCCATACATGGAGAATAAAATGGGCTTAAGATTTTTATGAAGTTGATTTTCCAACCTTGGGGGAAAAGCAAACATTTAGTTCTAGATTCATGGAAGAATGAGTATAAGAGTACTGTTTTTCTTTTCAAAAATGAAATGAAGCCTTTTAGTTGAAAAATGTGAACCCTTGATCCTTAGCAACCACCCTTATAGTGGCATGGTTAATGGGTTGTTTTATCATCCCAAACTACTCTGAGATTGTGGAATAAACTTGTCAAACCCATGTCAACCTCTCATCTTGGTTACAAATGTTCGAACATCCATGGCCTGAGCTTAACCCAAAGAAAAACCAAAATACCAAACATCTCCCCTGTTTTGTTCTGGCAGCATAGTGGCCTAGTCTTGAAAAATTATTTAAAAAATAAAAAATGATTTATCCAGAATATGTTGGTATTTTTCCCTTGAAAGGTTTTGAATTAACTTTCTAACAATGTCTCAATTAGCTTCAGATCATCTCGGATGAAATATATATGATTTTTTAAATCTTCCCTGTCTGAAACCTTTAGATCCAATGAGCCGCTTACTGTTTGGGTTGTTTCGGCCCCACAAACGACATTTTTACTCCCTTGAATATGTTTCCCATCAAGTTCATGAAATTCCCTTTTCGAAATGGTATTATTCGCATTTTAACAATTCTGGATGAATCCGAAATGATTTTTCAAAGTCTATCATACCTTTACCCCATACATGCTGCTAGTGTCGAGATAGGTTGAAATTCAAAAATTAATTTTGCCTAGAAGGTGATTTTCTAGTATTTTTGGAATATTTTTACATTAATCCTCATCAAGTTACCTTTCCAATGGTACCTTGTTTACCTCTCAGGGTCCCCGGATAAGCTTGAAATAAATTTTGAAAGCGAAACGACACAATGCTACCCTCTATTTCTAACCTGATTTCTGAAATGTTTTTATTGAGGTATTCGAATGCCTCATGATCTACTCTGCTCATTCTCGTAACCTAAACCTTTTAGACTCGGACCAAGGCTAAACAAAAAGAAGAACATTCTAGCCAAACCTTTGGCTCCTAATTTTTAAAGATTCCCTATTTTCAAGAATATGACCTACTTCTTTTAACGTCAAAGATTTTTATTTTTGGGGATATTCCAACCCCACTACTCTGAGGGGATACTCCAACCCTATTTTTACCTCAAAATGACATCAAATTTACATATTTGGGGATACTCCAACTCCATTACTCTGAGGGGATACTTTAACCCCGTTTTTACTTGAAAATGACATCAAATTTTCACTTTTGGGGATACTCCAACCCCACTCTTCTGAAGGGATACTCCAACCCCACTCCCTGTATTCCTTCTAAAATTCAAACTTTTTTTCCCGAGACATCTCTGAGTCATCGAAACCTTTCTTCCTCCTTAAATTTCCATTGAATCTGACTAAGTCTCAACATTGTCATCTTGGTTATTCATTAATAATTAAAGATAATTATGAGAAACATTTCGGTCGTCCCTTTTTTTCATGTATTTTGTGAGGATTTATTTATTATTTTCTCTTCCACCTTACTAATACATTTCCTTTTGTAGGGACCTTGGGCATTAATGCTTTAAAGATTATTTTCAAAATCACAAAACAATATCTCATGTTGGTGTCTCCCAGTGTTGGACATGAAATATTTGATTTTTTAAAAACCCATTCGTAGATCATTCTCATCAAAAACCCCTATGTTTCTCACCTCTCTGAGGTGTATAGGTGATAAAATTTTCATTAAAACTGGGACTCGTATCTTTTCAAAATTTCATGCACTAGAGGGAATTATATTTAAATAATAATAAAAATGGAACGGAGGAAACTGATTTCAAGTAACATGTATTTAGGTGGTACCGATTTTCGGACGTGATGGGGGTGCTAATCCTTCCCCACATGTAACCAACTCCCAAACCCGAAACAATGAATCTCTAGTATTATTTTCAATAGGCATCCTGTCATGCCTAACTTAAGGTAACTCCAAGTTTATGGCCACTTCATGGTGGCTATCCAAGACTAGTCGGGCGAGCGATTCGTTTGATGGTCTTTCACTCTTTAATGTCAAACATCTTCATATTTTTTAAGTCGAGCGTGCTTTGGCCCTTTGGATCATCTAAAGTTTGTAAAGGCCGAGCATGTGGAACATCAACAGCTATCATCTTTTTTACTCTTATTTATTCATTTTTTCATTCCCCAAATTTGTTTGCCATTTTTCTCTTACTATTGAACTCAAGTTTTCACCTAATTAACCTTTATTTCATCATCATCATTAAACAAACACGCGTGGTCTAGAACCAAATCATTATCATTCTCTTTATCATAGCCTTCATTTGAACCATTCTTCTCATCAAAAACCTTATTATCAATATTCCTTTCATATTCTATTTATTAGCACAAACTGCCAGTTCTACCTTATTTAAACCAAAAATGCAATCATAGCTAAATTCAATCCCACCAATATTTAATCCAGCACAACTACCAAAAGCATCTTCAATAGATATATGGTTAATATGTAGGAGAGGAACTTTAGATTGAGTGTTTGATGTGGATTCTATTTCTATAATGGTTCACCTCCCTTTTTAAGGGTAGGTTTAGACCAATTTTCTATTGTATGTTTAGGTTTAGTCAATAAAAAAAAAAAACCTCATCTAACACTTCAGGTTCTTCAATAGCATGCTTTAAATACAGATCACAAGCAATTGCCACATTCAACATTTGTGTTAAACTTTAAACCTAATTGTCATCATAGACTATTCTTAATGCTTTTTCAAACTTTCTACCATTTATTCATATAGTAATAAATTTTACTCACATTATGAACTTTTCTATTTTATTAGCTTTGAATTAATTTTGGTTTTGATATAACAAACAACTTAAGCTAAATTAATTTGTACTCAGTTATTTCTAACTTTGTATTTGTGTTAAAATTGAAAAATATTTTAAAAAAGTATTAAGGTTGTATTTTCTTAAAAATATATCTTCCAAAATGCATATTATACTTAGAATATTTTTTAGATATGTTTAAGTCAATGTCAAGCCACGAAAAATCATTTTACAAAGGATTTTAAAGGTATGTATCTACACAATGCATAAATGTATCGATACTATGGTTAAAACCCTCAATTGTCTTGATACTTATCAGCTTGTATCGATACATTACAGTGAGTATCGGTACTCACCCTATATGTATCGATACATTGCTTGGCAATGGCCAAGGTTTGGTTGAAACCCTCAAAAGTATCGATACAAGTGTGTGTCTATATCGATACAACTTGGCAAGTATCGATACTCAGCCTTCTGTATCGATCAATAGGCTATAACATCACTTTTTAATTCTTCTATTGATACTATTGGTATTGTATCGATACAATAGCGCTGGTCTGAACAGAAACAAGCATTTATGAAGGCTACAATGGCTCTCTAACCACCTCATTTAATGCCCAACGTCTATAAATCAATTCCAAGCTATAAATAGAGGTTCCTAACAGCTGAAAAAGCAAGAGATAAAAAAATCAATCAAGCATTAAACAATAAAAGCTCAAAGTTTTCAAAATTCTTCATTTTTCTTGCATCAAATTTATACTCTTTCAAGTTTATTTATATCTCATTCACTTAGTACTTAAATTCTAGCAAACACCCACCTACTTGAGGTTCAAATTGTTTGCAAATACTTCATTCATATCACAAAAAAGGTTGTTGAAAGTGAGTGAAAATGCTTAAGAATTTAGGGTAGAATTCTTAAGGGGATTGAATGGTTATATCTAGGCCTTAAAAGAAAGGTGTGAGGTTATACCTTAGCCTTAAAGGTAAACAATTTCATTAGTGAATTATGGGAATCACCTTGGCAAGGAAGTGCCAAAAAGAGAGGACACAGGTATCGAGTTCAAGGGCCAAACCTCTATATATTGATTATTTCTTTTTCTTATCCTTAACTCCTTTTTATTTTCATTTATTTCAAATTTGTACACAAGATCAATTTGTGATCAAGTTCTTATAGAACCAATTCACCCTCCTCTTGGTTTAATCTTTACTTTGAGCTAACATATTTTATGAAGCTTCAACAAGTTCCTCTAGCAAAAGTTTTTATTATAGTCTATTGTACATTTTTCTAGAATTCTACCAATATATCTTAGCGTAGGATCTCTAATGAAACTCTAGCCCATATGAATGGACAAATACCCTTTTGATTCAATATAATATTGTCTATTATCATCCATCTAGAAAAAAAAAGAAAAAATTATAACAAAATAGACAATAACATAGAAGTTGCAAACATTAAGGGACCATATGTAACTATAAAACAAGAGAAGCACCACTATGTTATATGCGTAACACAAAGCAAAAGCTAAAACTTTAATAAAATATTCAAAGCCATTTTAGGAACTAGGAATTAAAGGATATTCAATGATATCTAGTTAATTACTTTATTGGCAAAATAGGTAATCTAAGACATCCCTAATCAATTTGTTAAGAAAACTTATAACTAATAATTACATGGATATACCCCAATGAAAGCCACTTGCTATTTTTGTGGCTTTTTATCTTCTGTAGTAGTCGAGATTCTAGGTTAGGAAAAAAGATATGGAAATCGGTTTGTCTTCGATTTTTTTTTAATTTGTATATTATATTTATATTTGGTTGTAATATAAAAAAGAGTAATAGCTTTTGTCTATCTTTGTTAGACAAGTCCGAAAATTAGTAAGTGAATTACAGTATAATGGTACATATCAATTAAAATAAAATAGGGTGGCAAATTTCAACATTCTCTTATTGTATGATGGCAAATTTGCCCTTTAACCATTTAATAAATTAATATCTTATACATGTTGTTTAGAATAAATGTTTTTTTTTTAATTTCAAATTTATAATCTCTTATCTTATGATTTATATTAGTTTTGTTAATAGTCATAATATTGGTCTATTTAATTATACTTGCTACTTAGTTCATAAAAATAAATAATTTTTTATTTTATTGTAAAGAGCTACTAAAAGAAATATATATACACACAAATAATCATATAGGTATATATTAGTATAATAAGAATTATATATTATACAAAAATATTATATATGTTAGTATGTTAAAAATTGCATCTTTAATTATTATAAAATTTTTATTTATTTAATTTCATAAATTATTTTAGAATACAAAAATATTTAGCATTGTTAACTATACATTAACTAATATAATTTCATAAACTTTTTTTAAATTGAAATAAATTAATTTTTTAATAAAATCTAAAATTGTATTTTTGTATAAATTTATATTATTAAGTCAACCTTTTTTATACATCTTTATTATATAATTTAAAGTAATATTAAAAATGGTTGATTTGTACTATTAAATATTAAGTTCTTTTTAGGTAATTTGATTACACAGTAGTTTTTCACGACAATACTAAACAATGAAAATTTTCAAACCACAACAATTTTCAAATGCACTTTTTCTAAAACAAACTTTTTTCCAATTTAACAACAATGCTAAACTAGGCCTAAGCCACTTTGCAAGATAAGTGTTTTGTTTTCTTTTGCTTCTTTTTAAATCACTTTCTTTTCCTTTTGCCTATTTTATATAACTTATTATGTTACCACTAATTCTTTGCTCTCTCATTAGGCAAAATGTGTCCCAAACTTATGTTTTAGGAATTCAACCATGAGATCATAGTTTGGTTAGAAATTGAACAAACAGCGGTGTCTCTAAGTTTCCTTGTGTGTCTTTGAAGTTGAAAAAATTGATGAATTACTATTGGGATTTCCAACTAAAGTGTGAGAGATAAATTAACTTAATAAGATCCTTTAAACATGTGATTTGAGAACCTCATTCCTTAGTTATGCATGGAAGGATAAAGATCATAACAAGAACCAGTTTTAATTCACTGGTCAGAGATAAAATCACATAATTGGAAATTGTCTAATTGCCACAACCTAAATATTTTGAGAATTATAGAGAGTTTCAAGTATTATATTGGTTCTATGTTTTAGAGAAAATTATTTTCTCTTAATTTTCATTTTCTTTGTCTTAAGCAAATCAACATGTCTTATTCTCTCTTATTATAGCCAAAAATGGAGAATCATATATCATGGCTAATGGCTGAATAGAACGTCATATATGCTGGATAATGGTTGAATGGATCACTCTTAAAAGGAAGCTTTCATTTTTTTTTATAACTAGGTTGATTGTCAATAAGCAATTTTTTTATTTACAACTAGTTAAATGCCAATAGGCAATTTATTTATTTATTTAAATAGTTAATATTCTAAAGTAAGTTAATGATGGAATAGTGCCCATTTACAGATGTTGTTTGCAACATGTTAGAACCCAGTAAGAGGAGGCATGGACTAGTGTTTGCTAATGAAAACAAATCAATAAATGCTTTAAACGAGTCCATTTTATCCATATGTCACCCACCCCAACCTCTTCAACAAATAGTTACATCTTTTATGAGATTTAAAAAATAACCTGACTAGCCCGAGCAGAGCCTAAACCAAAATAACTTAAACTCAAAATGACATGAATAAAAAATATTTAAACCTGAAATGACCTGATTTAAACTTGGCTTTAATTGTGAGATAAAATATAATTTTATTTTTTTAATATAAAAAATTTTATTCCTAATTTTATCACTTTTTTATCAAAATAATTACATATATTTTGTGACTAGAAAAAAAGGAAAGAAAATTAAATTTGGGTTTCTCTTATAGAAAAAAAGGGAAAAAACCAAAAAGATTTTTATTTTTCACACCTATTAACAAAAATAAACATTCCAAATTGGAATAAAAGAAGGAAAAATAAGAGTGTTGTGAGTCAAGAGTGTATATTTACAAAATTATCCATTATTTTTTAAAAATTTTTATTTTTTATCTTAACTCACAGTGGAATAGGTAAAATAATATACTTTCATTTTGTATATTTTTAGTTTTCAATCATACCAAGCAATGGATGGAATGGAAATTATTTTGTCTTTTCATATTTTTTATCTTTTTTGTCTCAGTATACCATGGAAAGAAAAAAAATTTTCCTTTATTTTCACTTGTTGCCTTCTAATTTTTTATCTTTCCATTATTCTTTTATCCGACCAAATAAAGCTTTGGAGTTTTTTCACTACTAAAAATTATTACTTTTTTTCTATTTTATATGGCATTAAATACATTTTCGCACTATGTGCCATTAATGAGCTCGACAAGTCTCCTTTTTAGGGATTTGCTTCTAAGTCCTTAGTTGGATTTTGATTTTGAATTTGTTGCCATACTATTTAGGATAATTATCATATACACTAACGATGGTGTCATAACGTGACCTGGATGCAAATCCTGACCCAACTTGACTTAAATGGCCTTTGACTATATAAGTGGTGATGTATCATTATTTCAAAACTATTTATTATTCTCTTTTTTTTGGGCCATATCGATATTAATATTCTCTTATTTCTGTGGACTCGGTAGTTTAAGATGAATCTTTCACCCATATTAACCCTAAATAGTCATCATGAAATTACCATTTGTTTGGAGTTGCCACTAATCTGTTTTGGCCAGGTGAGATTGGTCACATGTCAAAATTAATGCCTTAAGGGTCACAAAACCCTAAAGATAAATTTTATGGCTTACGGAGTACCAGAGATTGTTTTTAAGGGTTTGGGAGCTGGTTACAGCCACAAGTAAGGATCGACCCTTTCATGGTGCCAAAAATTGGTACCTTATTGATCATGGTTAATTTGAACTTTAATTTTTATCTGACTTCAATATGTGGTATTTAATTACAATTCTCATATTATTAAAATAAGATTTTATTATTCCATGAGAGAAAATCAAAGTTTTGCAGTTTGAAAATCGAAACATCTTACGCACCCCCACTGGAAATCAATGGGACACAAAAGTTTTTATTATTCCCTTTTCTGTCCTAACGAAAAACCAAAAGGACATAAAAGGTTCTAAAAAACCAAAATGTCTTTCACATCTTGCTGAAGTATCTGGAAGAATTGAAAAGTTTTTATTTGTATAAAATTCCCGATTCCTATTTTGAAAAGGGTATCCCGTCAGTAGAATGATTCGTAAAACCCCTATCACATATGGGTGGAAGGAATTTCACACATCACTCTAAGACATTGCTTTTATTTTACAAAGAGATACGAATTTTATTTGAAACAAAAACAAAAAATCTATGACTTGGTCTGGACACTAAAGTACTAATTCGAATCTAAGGACTAAAAAGATAAAAGAAAAATGAACCTATCCTTAAAGTATACCTTTAGCATAGAAACACTCGGTGGTTACTTAAAACTAGGTTTTAAGAACAATTAAAATATCTCTAAGGCTTACAATCGACACTAAGGCACCCGGTAACTACTCAGGATTTGGTTCTAAGGGAAATTAAAATATTCCTAAGGCTTACCATCGACACTAAGGCACCCGGTAACTACTTAGGCTTACCATCGACACTAAGGCACCCGGTAACTACTTAGGATTGGGTTATAAGGAAAATTAAAATATTCCTAAGGTTTACCATCGACACTAAGACACCCAGTAACTAGTTAGGATTGGGTTCCAAGGAAAATTAAAATATTCCTAAGGCTTACCATTGACACTAAAGTACCCGGTAACTACTTAGGATGAGGTTCTAAGGAAAATTAAAATATTCCTAAGGTTTACCATCGACACTAAGGCATTTGGTAAAAAAATTACATAAATATCCCTTGAGTATACCTTCAACATGAAAGTATCCCGGTAACCCTAATAGACTCAAAAATGACTTTAAAAGGCTAAATAAACCCTAAACATTCACCTTTGGTATAAAAGCATCCAGTGAAAAAAATTACAAAAATGCCTCTGGGGTATACCTTCGCCATGAAAGTATCCCGGTACCCCTAATGGACTCAAAAATGACCTTAAAAGGCTAAGGGAACCTTCAGCATTCACCATTGGCATAAAAGCATCCTAATGAGGAAAATTACAAAAAAGCCGCTAGGGTATACCTTCGACAGGAAAGTATCTCGGTGCCCCTAATGTACTAAAAAATGACTTAAAAGGCTAAATGAACCCTAAACATTCACCTTTGGCATAAAAGCATCTTGTTAATAAAATTATGAAAATGCCCATGGGGTCGACATGAGAGTATTCTGGTACCTCAATGGAGTCGAAAAGATAAGTAATGATGATTCTTACTCTAAATGGATAACTTAGATTACAAAAATGACCTAAAGTATGAAAATTGCTGATGGGTCTCTAAATTTCTCAAAATTAAACATTAGTCCTTAATTGATTTGAAATGCTAAAAAAGATATATTTATTTTTGTGACCCAAAAACACCCTAAATGAGAAGTTTAAATTTTAAAATAACCTAACATGCAAAAATACCATTAAGTCTTTGAATTTTTAAAAATTACATTTCGTACCTTAACGGAGAACCAAAAGAATATGAAAGGTTTTTATATTTTTAGCACCTCACCGGAGGACCAATGGGATGCTAAAAATATTTAAAATAATCTAAGTAGATGATTTCATGCTAAAGATAACCATTTTGTCCTAAAAATGCCAAATTTCCCTAAGGGTCCCTAAACTTTCTTGATTTTACACTTGGTACCTAAGTTAAAAAAAAACCTAAATCATCATAAAATATAATTAATCGGGTAAAAATCAGCATGTAAATCATAAAGAACATCCATAAGAAGGTTCGGTCAAGCACCTTTGACTAGAAAAGAAAATTTTCCATTATTTGCAAACTAGCCCCTAAACTTTGAGAAATTTCCAAATACCCCTAAAGTGTGAAAAATACCTAGAGCATGATATGAAATACCCAAAATCAGTTTCTAAGTTATCCACAAAGCTTTCGATCAAATCCTTCGAGCATACAACAAAAATTTCTACTTTTTTGCAAACTAGTCCCTAAACTTTTAGACATTTGCAATTTTGTCCTTAATCAACCAAAACCATCATGAAAACACATCATTAAGGCATGAAATCAGCTTGGAAATCAGCAGCAAAACATGGCAAAAATACTCATTAAGATGCGGCCAAACATAGGGTTTGTTAGAACAAAAATTTTCCATTTTTTTTGATTTGGTCCCTAAGTTTAACATTTGTTACAAAATGATATATTAATATCAATTCTAAGCTAAAACTAACCAAAACCATCATCATCCACTCAAGATTAGGTTCGGACAAGGTGGGATTCATCAAGCAAACAAAATTTTTGTGATGGAAAAATAAGTAAAACACATGTATACACCATTTTTATGCATAAAAACACAAACTTTCAAACATATAACAATCAAGTTACCACAAATCAAGCAAGACGACAACATATATACATGTGCTATTACAACAAAATGACCATGAAATCATTAAGAAATAGGAAGGAAGAAGGTGATTACCTTGGCTGAAAATCAAAGGGGCAAGAGTTTATCTTTTTTTTTTTGCTTTTTTTCTTTCTCTTTTTTTTCTTTCGTTTTCACTCCAATTTTTTTTCTCTTTTTCAAAAGTCCTCAATGAAGAAAAATGCCCTCTATTTATAGAGGAAGAGGCGGCAATCTTGCTGCCCAAATGGTGTGGCCGAATGGTCCTCCTCATTTGCTTTTTTTATTTTTTGTTTTTGATGTAAAGATGGCTTGTTAGGTTAGATAACCATAATTGTTGTCATAAACCCAAGCTCTTGTTATCTTTTCTTACAAGCCACTCTATTATCAAGCTCATGATGAAGTTGACCAGCTCATGTAATGGGTAATTGGGATGTAACCAACTTGGTTAGAAAGTAATTCGATGAGAAAACAAGCTAGTTAGCATGGAACTAGTTAGAAAAGTAAATAAAATAAAATAAAATAAAATTTTCAAAAATCAAAATATAATTGGAATTAATGTTAATTGATCATAGACAAAATTTTAGAAAAGAAATGGGGCAAAAGATATTGATTGGAAGTTAAAAACTTGTAAAATTTTATGAGAAATGCCTTAGTGTAGGAAAATTGACATATATGAAAAAAATTCAAAACCCATAAAATAAATTAAA
>JBBYHL010154234.1:0-30650 GCA_038381835.1 Adansonia madagascariensis | reverse complement strand
CTTAATTAGACAACAACATATAGATTTCACAAATCTAATTTTGTCTTAAAAATAGATCCTAATTGAAGTATTTAATCCAGTCTAATTAATTACCTTTTGTTTAATTAAATCATACTTAATTAAATCATAGATTTAATCCAACAAATCAATCTTATTGTGTGTGAACCATTAAGTTCCCAATATGTTAGCAATGAATATAATTAATTTCATTGATCATGTACATATATTAAGAGAGGGATTTAGTAACTTATCATGACCACCCAAATGTTGAAGAGTTAGTATGACTTCATTGAAACCTTTTAATAACCAGATAATCAATGTGTATGGTCCTTTTACCATATATCTAAGAATGGTAGGATTTTAGCTTCCAAGTTGAAGTACTCTAATTTGACCCGTGACTAGCAAAATCCTAAGAAATCTTTACCCTGGTCCTTTTGAGCCAGCCTATATATACCCTGGTACTCACTCCTAAAGCAAAGCATTTCCCTCGCATCTGTAAGGATGAGCATGATGCAGTGTCTATTCACACTTTATATTAGATCTTTCAACTTATGGTTAACGATCATGAATCTATGAGGAACAATTTTTCATAATTCATTATGCTTTGGCTATAGACTTTTAATCCTAGTAAAACTATTGGATATCGATAGGCCCATAAGTGTTTAAAAATATGAAATACATATACCAATATGTAGGTTGTAGTATGTAGATACATGGTGTATAAATACATTGTACAATTGATATATGTGATTGTAGACACCTTATTTTGTCCAAGCCATCATCTAAGGCATTAGAGGTCATTATTCTAAACATCCTTGGAGTCATTTGAATGAGCAAAGGTTAGTTTCCCATTATTTTTTGACTAAGGTGAGGTATTCAGAGAGCTTAAGGTACGTGTAAGTCATATTGGTGTGCAGTATTGATACCAAGCTTTCATATCACTAAAAATTTGAATTTTGACATGTAGTATTGATATAAGAGGGTTTGGTATTGATATCTAAGATGTGGTATTGATACTTAGCATGTTTGTGTTGATACAGGCTTTGATAGTGGCTAAATTCGTGATTTTTGCTCAAATGGATTGATACACAAGCAAGAGTAATGATACAGGCCTTCATAGTATCGATATAGGTTTCTAAGTCTTGAGATTAGGAACATTTTTTGTTCTTGGTATCAATACAAACTGCATTGTATCGATATCGGTGGGTAAAATTTGCTTCATGTATCGATACACTAAAACAGTTTTACCCAGTTTGAATCATTTTTCAACCTTTGCACCATTGATCTTAAAATCAGACTTAGACATGTTTTTTGCACCAAAAATCATCAAAATTCATTCCAGGGCTCAGCTTTAGACTTATGTTTAGATTTAAACAAAATTTTGAGGCCCAAATAGCCATGATGAGGATATTTATGACATTATGCAAGTTGCTAAAGGGTAAGACTGATTTTTCTTAATGCTCAGCTACATAAACTGGCCTTGATCCACTGATGTTGCTGAGCAAGCCAATGACTTTGCATGGCAGCTGAGCACAGTACCTTGTCCGTACATGAGGTACATGCATCGAAACCCCATGATACCCTTACTTTTTAACATTTTTTTTGTCTTCATATTCACATGTCTGTATATGCCAACTTTGGCTCAGCTAAGAGGTACATACACAAATAACACAGAACCCTAAATATTATACACACATCCTCAGCAAAAAATACTCACTTTCATACATTCTCTTAATATTCCTCAGCCACTAAAAAACCCTTCTCTATTCCTATAACTCTTTAAAACCACTACTAAAAACCTTTCTAAAACCCTTTATTCCACTCATTATTCCTCTAAAAAATCCCTTCCATTAACATTATAACTAAAAACCCCCTTTTTTCATCACTTTCTTGCTAATTAACATCTAAAGAAGGAAGAAGGTGAGTTGAAAATTGCTGCTCAATGAAAAAGACTAAAGCTTGAAACTTTGGTATATTTTTTCCCTTTGCTTTATATATTTTCTTATTTTTTAGAATTTACATCATCTTAGTAACCTTTTTTATGTTACCATGATCCTTTTAAGATTCTCATGCATTATTGTGGCCTTGGTTGGTGGTAGTTTTAGGATTTTTATTATTCTTTTGATGCCTTGACTTCGCTTAGATGCTTAAATATGCCATATTTCATTTTTATCATCGCAACAACCCTTGTTCATGCATTTTTATTATGTTTCATCCATCTTCATATGTATAACTCATACTTGAATATTCACCCAAACCTGTCTTGAGCATATTCATGCATTTTTTTACATCTTGGTAGGTTTATATAATAAAAATTTCATCTTGAAAATTCTAGCATATTTTTCTTGGTTTAAACATGTTTATATCATCATCCATGGTTTGATTCTAGAGGTCATTTATAAGGCTAATATTCTTATGCATATTTGTCATCACCTTACATTTTGGCCACCTTTTCCATTATCAAAATATTATCTTTGTTTGTTTGAATGTGCTGTCCATATTTGCCTTTATGTATGTTACATCTCGTTCATAACATTTTTGTTAAAATGCTTGCTTGTTTTTTGGAAAAAATCTAATTTTCAGAAACCCCAAGTCTATGCTATCTCCAATAGATAAAGATTAGCATAGATTTAATGTTTTCTCATAATTGATCCTCTAATCTTAGGGACAAATCAAACTTTTTGGTTCGGATTCATGGTTGAATAAGCTTAAGAATGCTTTTTATATCAGAAAAATGATCCCTTTATTTGTTAAAAAATATTAAGTTTTAATTTTGAGTTTAATACCCTTATTTGTGGCATAATCAATAGGTTGTTTCCTTGTTCCAAACTACTCCAGGATTATAGAGTGAACTCACGATGCCCATGTCACCTTTTTCTCTGTGGCATAAACATTCAAATATCTGTGGCTTGAGGTTAGTCTAAGAAACTCGAAAATACCAAAAAAATCCTTTGTTTTTACTTTAGCAGCACTGTGCCCACCATTTAAACAAATTTGTTTTTGAGATCAAAAATATTTTTTTTTGGAATTTTTTTTATATTTTTCCTTGAAAGAACATCATATTAGCTTTCTAACGATATCTCGTTTTCACCTAAAAACCATTCTAAGAGGAGTTACAATTTTTTAAACCTTGCTGTCTAAAACCCTTGGAACTAGGAAACTGCATTTTGTTTGGGCCATTTTGGCCCATGAAATGATTTTTTAAAATTTTTAAATATTTTTCCTAGAAAATTTTATGAAATTCCCTTTTTGGAAAAGTATCATTTACGATTTAATGATACTAAATGAGTCTAAGATGATTTTCCAAATTTTATTATGCCCTTTTCCCTTACACAAGTTGCCAGTATCAAAAAATAAACCCAATTTCAAAAAATTAATTTCGCCTAGAAAAAAAGTTAATAGGATTTTTGAATATTTTTACATCAAACCTTATGGAGTTACCTTTCTAATGGTGCCTCATTGGTTCCTAGCACCTCAAAATTTGCCCAGAATAAACTCAAAAAGGTGGGATAATGCGGTGTTGTTCCCTGTTTTCAATATTAATCAACATTAATAGATTTTTTTGAATTCCTACTCTGAGGCATTCAAATGTCTCAAAGCTTTCCAAACCACCTTATTGAGACATTCAAACATCTCAAAGTGTATCCGATTGACTTTACATGGACTCACGTACCATAACACAAACCCTCTAGACTCAAATCAAGGCTAAAACAAAAAGATAATTTTATTTAAATTCTTAAATTCTAATTCTAGAATACCTTTTTCATGCAAAATATTCCTTTTTTTTCGTAAATATCAAAATTTTCGTTAATAGGAATACACCAACACAACCTCTCCGAAGGGATACTCTAACCTTTTTTATTCAAAACTTAAATTTTCTTTCTCCCAAACTTTCTTGATACTTCTAATCAAAACCTTTATGAATATGTCTAAAATTTTTACCTTTGGGGATACTCTAACCTCATTTTTTAAAGGGATACTCCAACCCCATTTTTCACTAAAAAGCTTAAATTTTCTCTCTCCCAAATGTCTTTAAGCCTTTAACTAAACTTCATTTTGAAAACATCAAAAATCTTCTCTATCAAGGATACTCCAAGCCCACCTTATGAAAGGATACTCAAACTCTGTTTTTCAAATTTCACTTGAAATCCAAATTTTTTCTCTTGGGCACCCAAGTTTACTAATGAAACCCCATTTGCTATCCCTCAAGTTACCATCGAATCCAAATGCATCTCAAAATTATCGTTTTGGTTATTTCTCGATAATCGAAGATGATTAAGAGATACATTACAATCATCCTTTTTTTTTTTTTACATTTTTTTGTGTGTTTATTTTATGCAATGTTATTATATTCTTTTTCGTCTTACTAATACATTTCCACTTTGTAATAATCATCGTCCATTTATATTTAAAAAATTGTTTACAAAAGTTACAAGGCAATGTTCTACATTGGTATTTCTCTAGTTCTTGACATGGAATATCCAAATTTTTAAAATTTAATCCAAATATTATTATCATAAAAAATCCTTATGTTCCCCACTTCTTTGAGGTGTGTAGGAGATCTAAGTTTTCTTTCAAAACTCAAATTTACAATTTTCACAAAAATCCATGCATTAAAGGGGGGATTATTTTGAAATAATTATAAATTGGAACGTATTAAACTAAAATTAAAGCGAGACATGGTTTGCAGTTATTGATTTTTGGTGTCGTAGGGGTATTAATCTTTCCCTATCTATAAACAACTCCTAAATCCAATCGACAAATCTCTGGACTTCATAGACCTCAAAATCAATATTTTGAGTTTCATAACTCAGAACAGTGCTTTCAATAGATAATCGATAATGCCTAGCTCGAAATAATCAGTGGTGACTCTAAACTTATGGCTACCTTATGGTAGCCTTTTAAGAGTAGTTGGGTGAGCGATTCACCCAACTGTTTTTCTTTCTGTCATATGACTATGCCTAATTTCGATTTCGATCAAGAGATAACTCAAAGGCTGTAACCAACATAACCATACCATATATTTTTAAGTCATGCATGCTTCTTTCGAATTGCAAAAAAGGGTATGTGGCAACAACTTGATAACTCCATTGAAAACTCAGAGAGTTAGGCCTACATCTAGCTATGTCTCACTCGGTTCTTAGTTTTTTCAGTTTTCATCATTATTTAAATATAACCCTTTTTATCTTTATCTTTTCACCTTTTACCTTTTATGGTTTTATCTTGTGATTATCAGGGACTACTCTGTTTTCGAATAGATATCACTTCGAACAACTAGGGTAATTAGGGGTAAAACAAAAGTTTTAATTGTTTTCCTAATGCACACCATCCATATACATTTGCATTAGATTCTCACCAAACTCCATGGTGAGGTTATTGCCCTAATTATTAGGAGGAAATGAGCTATATGCCTTTGTTCGTACCTTTCTGTATAGGCATAGCAAGATCTTTCAAAGGTGTAAATTACTTATGTCTCTTGTGAATACCCTTCCACATTTGTATAGGGAAATACATTCATTAGATCAAACCTATTCTGCCAAACTCATAATAGGCCTAGGATAAGGTTGCCTTAGCTATCCTTACTAGAGAAGGGGTGATCGGATACCAATTCAGCTGTCAACTTGAACCCATATAGTGAACTTTATAAGCCAAATCATGTCAAACCATACTAGATTGCTACTAAAACAACTCAAAAAATAGGGTTGCTAAGGGAAACACTTTTGACCTTTACTCCTATATATCATGGTTACTTAGCATGATGATGAATGAACATCGTCTCCTTTATTTGTCATTTTATTTCATGATCATTTTTTAGAGCATGCAGTTATGCTCGATGGCTAGTCCTTTTTAATAAGTGGTTGATGACAAGCGAATGTCATCGCCTTTAATGCTTTATGCCATCCTAAAATAGTAACATCTGACCTACACAAACCGTCATGCTATCTAAATGACGGCTTAATGTGTACCCGTCACAAATGGTAATGAAAAATGTCATTTCTTAGTTGATCAGTTTTTGTCTTCATGAGGTATCATGTCACTTTTTAGGGTAATTTTTTAACCTGAACATGCCGTTATGCTATCCGTTTACTATCATAATATTCATAATTGTCATGTTCACCCCTAAGCATCGTATCACTTATTTTTAAGATAATTTTATGATACTTTTTATTGTTATTGTTTTAATCCCTTATTCTTATGCTTATTATTTCGTATGGTCACTAACTCATTTCCCTTTTGCTTTTTTGTTTGATGCATGCATCATTTATAATCATCATCATTGTAAAATAATTGGCCAATGGTTCAGTGTTCAGCAAATGGTGTCTGTCATGGAGAAATTGTTTATTTTTTATTTCAAGCCTTTTGAAAAAAATTTAAGCATGTTTAAACGTCGAAAGCATGAAGATAGGGATATTCTCAAACCCGGTATATCTCAACGATGCATGAAAGGTTCAAGATAAGGTATCATCAGATGATTGGCAAGATCCGAAGTGTATATGGACTAGTTGGAATAATGCTAAGAGGGAATCTTTCATGAAGAGGTATAAAAACATAGCCCTTTTACCCCAAGTCCATTTAGATGTTAGCCTGTTACGAGTAGCATCTCAGTTTTGAACTTGACATATCAATGCTTCACTTTTAATCATGAGAATTTGGTCCCCACAATTATGAATATGACATGTTACTCAACATTGAAAGTGCCAAGACTGATATAATATACTATAAGGCTTTGCAACATCCAACTTTCAAGAAAATATTAGCTTAGATTCTCGAGGTAACAAAGTCTTGAATCGAGAGTCATATTACAATGTAAAGGAAAAACTAAGTGCATCTTATGGGCCAATCTAAAGGAAGGAATGGCGAATACTATTGGTATTTGAAAAATTCTACATATTTATGCATTAGAAATATACGGTCTAGTCATATTTTTAAAGATACTAGGCTATGTTGAAAAGATGGTAGCAGACCTTTTTTCCTGATTGTGTTGCAACATCAATCCTGTAACCACCATTATTGCTGAAACTATTCAAGCTCTCAACTTTTGCAAGAAAATAGGGTCGGGTTGCTTTATCGAATGTGCACTGCTTCTTCATATTTGGCTTGTCAGCCATTTTTGCCTCAAAGTGAAGAGAATGTCATGTAATTTCTTGCCTAAGTTCAGCCCTATCTCCAAGGTCCTTGAGAAAAAATAGAGCTAAGACAAGTCTGAGGAGCAATGGGTTCATAAATTCCAAAATCTTAAAGGGGAAGAGGTGGCATGGAAGGAGTTTTTGTTTTCAACATAGACAATCAAGTATCGATGTAACGATTACAGTTGTGTGCTGTTTATAGGATTATGGGGAAGTGCTAGCTATGCACCTATTTTAGTCGTACTACAATTTCAGTGTTGACAATCCATCCCTTTCATTCAAGACTTAAGCAGTGGGATTTTGATTATGGCGAGCCTGATTATAAGTCAAAAGTTCAGCTAGCCTTCCATGCTTGGAGACAAAGCTACTATATGGAGAAGTATCAGAGAGAAAGTAGTATGACTCGAAGATATGATGAGCGGAGAATTCATTGAATTAATGATGCCCGACCCATGTCTGCTATTGCAACATCACAAGTATCAATTGATTTTGAGATCGAATTGCTTAAGTGTGAGTTTGAACAAGAAAAAGCAACCATCACTAAGGAAATCATTTGTTTAAAGGAAGAAAATAGTCAATTGGAAATATACCTTTATTTTCAGGATGGTGAAATAAACTAGATTGTCAAAGAGAAAAATCACTTCAAGAAGGATCTTGATAGTCTAATGAAAGACTATGTGGCACTTACTATAGCAAGCAATTCTTGACATCTTGGTAAGTCATTAGCAGAGAGGGAGGTAAAAATCGCTACCCTCAAAAAAGAACTGCATTGATAGAGAAAAAAGGGTAGGGTTAATAGGGAAAAGCTTGTTACCAAAGGAAGAATAGAAGTTTAGAAGCTCTAGTCCAAGATTTGATACCAAACTAGGTCAAGAATGAGACTTTAACATTCAGAATTCAAGATTTAGAGCATTCCCTACAATCTCACTAAGGCCAGGTTGATGTATTAGTAAGAGCCTCTGAACAACAAAGGCAAGAATAGCTATAGATGGTTGATCAGGTAGGCCAGAATTATAAAGACACTACTGCCATCTCACCGAGCTGATTTAGGTGGCCCAGTTAAAGGCTGAAGACATGATGGATGTGGCCCAATCACTGATACATGATATCTTACCTGTTGGAGCCTATGAATAAGAACTACTATATTTCTTGGAACATAAGATCAAGCAATCTAATTGTGTCAGGCATTTCTAAATGTAATCATGTGTAATCGAGATTTTTTTCACTTTAATAAAAGAAGTTATTGGTGAAGTTGTCCCGTAATCCAATTGTCCCTTTGTATTTGCATGACTAACTGAATTATTTTATTGCTTTATTCATTTATGTTAATAGTCATTTATTATCATGAATTGCATACACATCATCATTTTATCAAACTTGCAATTACCAGAAAGCCATGGAAAATGATCACCAAGCCCACATTAAACGACTTGAGCTCTTTTATAGGGAATCTCAAAAGCAATCACTTTGTAAGAAAGAGGAACTCCAAGCTCATATTACAAAATTAAGTAAGCTATTATCTGATGCTTTAAAGGAAAAAAAAGGTAAACAAGCCCCATTGACGAAGGGAAAGAACAAGTTAATCCCGAAAGCAACTTGAACATGGTACTAGAGCCACCAATGCTTAAGAAGGGGAATCATATAAACAACATCCTCCAGCAGCGATGATCCCATCAATTCAACCATTCATTTACATTAACCGAACAACAGTACCCTATCTACTTTAAAGATATTTGGGTGTGAGCTTTTCATTGAGAAGACCTATAGTCCTACATCTCGAAGAGTAAGTAAAACAAGAACAAGCAAAGAGGATTTTAAAAAATAATGAAGATTTAAAAAAACCAGTTACTGGAAAATGGTCTTTAGGCTATCAAAGAAAGTGATAAATTAAGGATTCTAAATGCCAAATCTTTTGAACTTGGAGGCTATCAAAGCTTCCAAATCTAGTTATCCTGCGTAAATTTAAAATATCAAATTTTGAGAAATATAATGCGACTACAAACCCCATTGCCCACCTTCACATGTAATGTTGCAAGACGGCTGGATACAAAGACAAAAAGTTGCTAATTCACTACTTTTAGGATAGCCTAACTGGGGTAGCCATCCATTGTTATATAAGGCTTGATCCCATAAGAATTCAGACATATATAGATTTCGCATGCGCTTTCCTTAATTAGTATAAGCACATTTCTGACTGAGCCTCGCATCTTCTTTCCCATATGAATATGGAAAAGAAAGCCTTTGAGAGCTTTAGGTAGTATACTCAGAGGTGGACAGAAGAAGTAGCTCAAGTTCACCCTCTTTTGACTAAGATAGAAATGACGTTCATGTTTATCAGCATGCTGTAAGCTGTGTACTATTACAGGTTGGTAGGAAATGCCATGAAGAACTTTGCCAACATGGTTATATTGGGTAAAATGATCAATAATGCTATTAAAAGTGGAAATATATCTAGTAAAAAGTCATTTAGGTTAATCAAAAAGTCAACAGCCAAGGGTAAAGAGAAAAAAGTGAATGCTGTGAGTGAAAGTTATGCTAAGTTCATTCAGAATCCAAATCTAGCACAATGTATGTACTTCCTAAACATGTTGCATCTAGGTTTTAACCTTTACTCACTAATAACACAACCAGTTGATTCTACTAAGTTCATTCCAACATTGAGTTTTGTTCAAATCTCTTTCAAAACACTGCTTAAAGTGCACAACCCCATAACGTGAATAATAGAAAAGCTCCAAATAATTAATAAGCACCCTAGAAAAGGGGACATTTGAAGCCATTTTCTTACTTTTACAAAGAGATTTACTCCGTCTATTGGTGGGTTAACTAGTGGCCTTGATATTCATAATCCTAAGATCACCTACACATCCCCAATGGTACAATAAGAATGCCTACTATGAGTAGAATGTCGAAGTAAAAGTTCACTCTATTGAGAATTATAGCTCATTCAAAAGAAAAGTGCAGTGTTTGCTAAAAAAAATGTGTGATCAACATTGAACAAAGGCTTGGATCTACTATTGAAGCTAATTTGCTTCCTAACTATGTAGAGCTAAGAGTGAATATAGTAATTGATGGGAAAAGTTATTAGGTCAAAAAGAGCATTAGAGAAGTTAAGACACCAATGAGCATGGTATGGCAAACTTTTATGAAGGTTGGAATAGTGTCGAATGTTGAAAACTAGAGTAAAGAAACCACTAAACCATTTTGCTACTACTACGGTCGAGGGCATATTTTGCAACACTACTTGCTTTTCCTAGAAATGGTCTAAAAGATGATGGACTGGTTTGAAATTGAGATTTTTGAGGAGCAGGATGAATACATCATTCTATCTATTAATGCCATAGATGAGGAGAGACCTACCACCGATTGGGTTTTGAATTATTTATCTCTCATGAGCATAGAAAAGAGAGTTGATGAAAACTTCAAGCAGTATGCCTTGAGGTGGATAGAAGAGGCTGCTTGATTCACCCATTGTTGATAGAAAAAGTGATGTTTGTTAAATTCATTGGCATATTACAAGCCCCTTATTATGAGAAAATCGTAAAGAGTGCCCTGAGAAGCTTTACAGAGGTAGTCATATTGTGTGGAATAATAGATAAAGCCATGAAAAGAGACTCAGACCAAAGAGATACCTTCAAGGGTAAAGGACAAAAAGGTTGAGGCTGAACAAAGGCTGAAATCTAATGATGAAACCAGCTTGTAGACACCTCATTTTGCTCGGACTAGTTTTTAGCATCTTAGGAGTTAGGTAAAAATTGATAAAATCAAAAAATAAAAATAAAAGCTGGGGGACAACTGTTGGGTGTTGTGTTGCCAGGCACTATAGGGCGACATGATGCCAGGCAAAAAAATATTTTTGGAAAGGTCTAAAATGCCTATAGGCCATATTAAAGAAAATGTAAAAATGAGGTATTAAAGGCCACTTTTCATGGTGTCACCAAGGTTATTCAAATGGATACACAAATTAATTTCCCATCGTTTGTGACCAAGTTAAGGTAAATTAGGAAGCCATAGGTATGTATAAGTTATATTAGGGCGTAAGTTTGATACGAGGCCTTTACGGTACAAAAAACTTGAATTTTCACATGTAGTATCGATACAATAGGGTTTGGTATTGATACCTAAGGTGTGGTATTAATGCCTAGCATGATTGTATTGATATAGACCTTGGCAGAAGCTAAAGCTGTGGTTTTTGGCAAAATATATCGATACACAAGCATAAGTATCGATACAAATCCATGGAGTATCATACTAGCCTCTAAGTTTCGAGACTGGAAATGTTTTTTGCTCTTAGTGTCAATAAACAACTCATTGTATTGATACTCAAGAGTAAAAAGTACCTTGTGTATCGATACAACATGTATTGTATCGATAGAACAAGGCCCTTTTGCCTAGTTCGAGCCATTTTTTAGCCTTTGAAAACCCGATTTAAACATGTTTTTACATTAATGAACTATCATAGAACATTGCAAACCTCAATTATTGGTTCATTAATGTATTCTAACAATTTTTTAGAGTCTAAACAATTAATGACAAAGGTCACTTTCATAAGATATATATGGGTGTAAGAGGTTGTGGCAGCCATATCTCCAACTGCAGGCTTTCACAGCCTTTCTGCCTCATTACTCAGCATGGTAAAACTAATAAGAAAAAAGTCAACTGAGCATGGCAGCTGGAGGTGTCCCCTGGTGCAGAAGAAAAAAAAATAAAAAAATGCCCTTTGCATTGTCTTCTAAAAGGAGGGGCTGAACAAAAAAGAAGAGGAATAGAACCATCTAAAAAAAAATCTCTCAGCCATCAAGGAAGCTCTACAGCAATCCTAAAATAATTTCTCATCCGTCTCCACAAATCCTTCAGCCACTTTTGCTTTAAAAACTCATGAAAACACTATTCCATTACCTTTCACCCTCAACCAACCTCCATTCCCGTAGCTCCCTAAAACCACCACCAGAGCACCTTCAAAAACTTAACCTTTCACACACTTTCATCCTCAAAACACCCTATCAGCAACCATATTACCAGAAAGTATCTTTTTTCACCCTTTTCTTACTAAATAATGGCAAAAGGAGGGAAAGAACTGAGCTTAAAGTCACTACCTTAAAAAATGAGGAAACTTCAACCTTTGCTTACATTTTTTTTGCCTTGTATTTTCTGTTTTGATCATCCATTTTATTGTAGCGAGCCCTTCATGTTGCCATGACCCTCCTAATACTCCCATGCATCTTTGTTGCCTTGGTTGTGGTAGTCCTGGCATCTTGATGACCTCCTTAACACATTGATGTTATTGGATATATAAACTTACCATACTTCATTCTCATCATCATACATCATTTGTTCATGCATCTTTTGCCATGTCCCTTCCATATTCATATATCCATTTTATATATAAATGGTCACCTTAATGTATCTTAGTATGTTTAAATATTTTCCTTGTGTTTTAAGGAGGCTCATGAATGCTGTCTTGACAACTCCAACATCCACTTCTTTGTATAAACATGTTTATATCATCTCCATGCACCTTATTTGTCATCTTTTTGCATCTGTCACTCATTTCCATATCAAAATGTCATCGTTGCTAGTTTGCATGTTTAATCCATGTTATCTTTGTATTTGTTGTATTTTGTTCATGATATCTCCATTAAAATGCTTGCTTGTCTCTCATAAACTGATTTTTAGAAAAATCCCTAAGTTAAGTTTATGCTACCTCTAATAGATAAAGAATAGCATGGACCTAATGCTTTCATTAAGTTGGTCTCCCAATCTTGGGGGTAAATCAACATTTTAACTCTGGATTTCATGGTGAAATATGTTTATTTTAAAAAAAAAGGGAAATCCATTTTAGTGTTAAACCTTAATCTTGAGTCTCGTATTCATTTTGGTGACATGGTCAATGGGTTATTCCATCATCCTAAACTACTATGGGATTGTGAAATGAACTTGTGAAGCCTGTGTTCCTTTCTGACGTGGACGTTCGAACGTCCTAGGCCCGAGTCTATCTTTGAAAAACTAGAATACTGAATAATCATCCTATTTTTGCTCTGGTAGCATTATAGTCTGAACTTGACAAATCATTTTCGAACCACAAAATATTTCCTTTGATTTTTATATTTTTCCTTTAAAGGGCATCGAATTACCTTTCTAATGGTGCCTTATTTGCCCTCGGATCATCCTGAACAACGGAGTTATGATTTTTCGAACCTTTGCTATCTGAAACCCTTGGACCAACATGCAACTTTTTGTTTGGGCCATCTCGGCCCACCAGATGATTTTTATGAAATTTCCAAATATTTTTCCCAAAATGTTCACAAAATTCCCTTTCCAAAAAGGTATTGTCTATGATCTAACGATCCCAGATGAGCTTAGAATGATTTTTAGAAATGCATCATGCCCTTTTAATTATAGATGCTGCCAGAGCTGAGATGAACCTAATTTCGAAAATTAATTTTGCCTAGAAAATGATTTTCTAGAATTTTTAGAATATTTTTATATTAAACCTTGTCGAGTTACCTTTCCAACAATACCTCATTTACCCTCTGAAATCTTTGGATGCACTTAACAAAATCTGAAAATAGAGATGTCATGATGCTGTCCCCTATTTTCAACCTAATTTTTGAATTCCCTTTTTATCCAGATGTTCAGATGTATCGAAAATGTGCCTGATTGATTCCCTCACAACATCAACCCCTCTTTGACTCGGATCAGGATTAAAATATGAAAAATAAGATTTCACATTAAAATTTTTGCTAGTGGAGATATGTCAACTCCACTACTTAAAGGGATACTTAAGCCCCATTTTTTTAATCAAAGTTTAAATTTTCTCCTTGTTCCTAAATGTTTTCCTAACTTTGGGGATACTCTAACCCCATTACTCTGAGAGGATATTCCAACCTTATTTAAAAAAAAAAAAAGATAATTTTTTTATTCCTAACTATTTTCATAACTCTATTTTAGGGGACACTCCAACTGCATTTCTTCGAGAGGATACTCTAACCTCGCTTTTACCTCAAAAACTTAAAATTTTCTCTTTTTTGGATGCCTCAAACTATTTTGATAAAAATTGTCTTGGTTCTTCAAATTACCACCCAATCTAGATCAGTCTCTAAAATTGTCATCCAGGTTATTCTTCAATAATTAAAGGCAATTATGAGATACATTTCGGTTGCCCCTCTTTTTTATGTTCTTGTGTTTGTGATTGCTTGTTTATGATATTATTATATTTCTTACTTTTTGCCTCACTAACTTGTTTCCTTTTGTCGTGTTATTGTGTGTTCATACTTAAAATTTCTTTTTAAATAAAATTTATAAAGCGATGTTTCATGTTAGTATCTCTTCAGTGCCTAATACGAAACATCCAATTTTTAAAATCCAATCCAAACATCATTTTCAAAGAAAATCCATATGTTCCTCATACCTCCGAGGCGTATAGGTGATATAATTTTCCTTAATAAAAAAACCTCAGGATTTACATTTTCTAAAACTTCATGCATTAAAGAGGATTATATCTAAATAGAGACCAAATGGAACCGATTTAACCGAGACTATAGTGAGATATAGTTAGCAGATACCAATTTTAGGCGTCGTAGGGATACTAGTCCTTCCCTGTACATAACCAACTCCCAATCCCAACCAACAAATCTCTGGACTTTGTTGACCTTGAAATCAACATTTTGAGTTTTGTAACTCGTAATATTATTTTCATTAGGCGTTCAATCTTGCCTAGCCTAAAATGATTGATGGCGACTCCAAGTTTATGGCCACTTCATGGTGGCCATCCAGGTCCAGTTGGATGAGTGACTCGTCTGACGGTCCCTATCCCCTTCATATTATCATGCCTAATCCAAATCTTAATCAAGGGGTAGCTCAAAGGCTCGACCACAACCAACCATCATTTATTTTTAAGTCGAACGCACTATGCCATTCGAATCGTTTGAAGTTTTAAAGGTCGGGCACATGGTGATAGCTTGGTGACTCCATTGCGGACTATAGAGAGTTAGGCCTACAACTAGCTATTTTTCACTCGGTTCTTGGTTTTCTGGTCTCTATAATTATTTAGATATAATTCTCTTTTATTTTTGCCTACTAATCTCTATTGTTTATGCTTTTATCTTATGATTGTTAGGGATTATTCATGCCTAAATAAATATTGATTTGAATAAATATGGTAATATGAGAGTGAAATAAAAAGGTTTGATTATTTCCCTGACACATACCGTGCACTAGCATTTGCACTAGATTCTCAACATACATCATGGTGTGGTTAGTATCCTAATTATTTGGAGGAAGTGAGCCATCCGTCTTCGTGAGTAACCCTCTACATAGGCATGGCAAGACCTTTCGGGATGTAAACTACCTATCTCTCTCGTGAGTATCCCTCTGCACTTGCATAGGGAAATACATCCACTAGATCAAACCCGTTCCACCAAACCCGTGATAGGCCTAGGATCGAGGTGCCTTGGCTGTTCTTACTAAATGGAGGAGCGATTTGGATACCAAAATACTGTTAACTTAAACCATCTAATGAACCCTACGAGCTAAACCATATCAAGCCATATCGGATGTTACTAGAATAACCCGAAGATTAGGGTCACTTAGTGAAACATTTCTTATCTTTACTCATATATACCATTGGTTACGCGGGTGATGATGGGTGAACATTGTCACCAGTGTTTGTCTTTTTATTTTCATGATCATTCCTTTAGGATATGCTATGACATTCATTGGCAAATCCTCTTTAATAAGTGGGTAAGGACAAGCGAATATCATTACCTATAGTGCTATCTTGAAATAGTTGTATCTAAACAAGATAGGCTGTCATGCTACTCGAACAACGGCTTAGCATGTGTGGTGATGAACGAACATCACTGTTTAGACGGTCAGTCTTAATCCTTGTGAGGTATCATGTTACTTCATGAAGAGATAATTTTAATACAGGTATACCGGTTTGCTACCTATTCAATGCCTTAACATCTATGATCATCTTATCTACCCTTAGGCATCGTACTGTTGATTCTGGGGGCAAATTTTATGATTTTTTCCATTTTTTACCTTTTGCCTATTATTTTATATTGGTTACTAACTTATTCTCTTTTTGCTTTTCTTTTTCACCATGCATCATATCATCATAATTATTATCATCATGGGATAATTAGCTCTAATGGATTAGTGTTCACCAAGGGACATCTGTCATGGTGTAATAGTTTACTTCAAAGTTAAAACCCTTTGAAGAAGTTTGAGCATGGTTAGAGTGCTGACAGCATGAAGATGTGGATGCTTTAAAACCAAGGCATGCCTCAGTAGTGCATGAAAGGATTAATTTCTTGGTTATTTGGTGAATTGACAAGGCATGAATGTAGATCCAGCTAAAGCAAAAGCGGTGCTCAATATGCTAGAGCCAACCTTAGCAAAAAAGTTGAAGTCATTTTTAGGAAAAGCTTCCTACTTGAGAAGGTTCTTACTGGGGTTAGCAGCCTTATCGGCCTCTCTTATGGAATTGCTAAAGAAAAAGGTGGAGTACAAATGGGAAGAGGTCTATCGACAAGCCTTTGCAAAAATTAAGGAGACCTTAGGGAACGCCCTAGTGATGATGGCTCCAATAGCAGGTAAGGAACTTAAGCTCTATCTTGCTTGCAATGATAATGCTATCAAAATAGTGCTAGCACATGATAATCAAAATGGTAAAGAAAAGCAAGAGAGGATACTATTAAAGTGATTGGCAAGACCTGAGGATCATATGGACTAATTGGGATAGTATTGAAAGGGAATCATTCACTAAGAGATATGGAGATATCATTCTTCTGCTTCAAGTTTGTTTGGATGTCAGTTTGTTGCAAGCGGCCTCTCAGTTTTGGAATCCAACATACCAATGTTTTACTTTCAATCATGAAGACTTAGTCCCCACGGTTGATGAATACACTGCGTTACTCAATATTAAAGGGGCAAAGGTCGATAGAATATACTGCAAAGCGTTGAATCCTCCAACCTTCAAGAAAAGATTGGCTCAAATCCTTGAGGCAATGGGGTCTTGGATTGAGAGTCATATCAAAACAAAGGGAAACAGTGAATGCATCTCATAGGCCAGTTTAAGAGAAGCAATGGCAAGTACCATTGACATTCGAAAAA
The DNA here is from genome assembly GCA_038381835.1 of Adansonia madagascariensis. NCBI lineage: Eukaryota > Viridiplantae > Streptophyta > Magnoliopsida > Malvales > Malvaceae > Adansonia > Adansonia madagascariensis. Next base: position 13,407 of record JBBYHL010154234.1, on the reverse strand, counting down.
TCCAAGATATCTACACTTTGGCAATATATGGTCTGGTTATATTCCCAAAGACACTAAGCTATGTTGAAGCTACGGTAGCAGATGTCTTTTCTTGTTTGCACTGCAACATTAATCCTGCATCAGCCATCCTTGCCAAAACTATTCAAGCTCTTAATTTTTGTAAGAAAATAAGAATGGGTCGTTTCATCGGACGTGCATCGCTCTTTCACATTTGGCTTGTTAGTCACTTTAGCCTGAAAGAAAATAGGACGTCGCACTACTTCTTACCTAGCTTTAGCCCTATCTCTAAGGTACTTGAGAAAGAATGGCCTCAAGACAAATCTGAAGAGCAATGGGTCCAAAAATTTTGAAACCTTAAGGAGGATGAGGTAACATGGAAGGCCTTTGGGTTTTTCCCATAAACGATCATATACCGATGATACAGAGATTACAACTTTGTACTGCTCATGGGATTATGGGGAAGTACTAGCTGCACCCCTCTTTTAGTTCTTTGATAATTCTAGTGCCATCAATTCATCCCCTTCATCCATGACTTAAAGTTATGGGATTTCGATTATGGTAAGGTTGACTACAAGTTGAAAGTCCAGTTAGCCTTTCAAGCATGGAAACAACCCGCTGCATAGAGAGATATTGGAGAGGGAGTAACATGACCCCAGGATATGATGAATACAGGATTCATCACATTAATGACATCATGCCCCTATTTGGTATCGAGACATCACAAATGCCAGTTGACAAATTTTCTTCTAAGATTAAATTACTTAAGCAAGAGTTTAAACAGGAAAAGGCAACCTTTGCCAATGAGATTGCTCGATTAAAGGAGAAAAATAGTCAATTGAAATAGACCTTTACCTCAGGGATGGCGAGATGAGCATGGCCGTTAAGGAAAAAAAACCACTTCAAGGAGGATCTCGAGAGCTTGAAAAGAGACATATGGCCCTTAATAAAGCGAGCAAGTCCTAAAGACTTGGAAAGTCATCAGTTGAGTGGAAGACATAAATCACTGCTCTCAAGAAAGAATTACAGCAATGGAGAGAAGCTGTTAGGGTCAAAGGAAAAAACTTGTTAGAACCTAGGCTTTCGCATCGACTTATCGAAGGAGGAATGAACATTTAAAGGCTCGAGTTCAAGATTTGAGAGCAAACCAGGCCAAAAATAAAGTTTTGACACTCAAAATCCAAGACTTAGAGCATTCTCTTCAAGCTTACCAAGACCAAGTCAATGCACTAGTGAGAACCTTCAAACAACGAGAGCAAGAATGGCTTCAAGTGGCTGATCATGCATGCCAAAATCATCAAGACTATCATCGCCGTCTCATAGAACAAATCCAAGCATCTTAATTAAAGGCCCAGAATATAATGGATGTAGCCTGATCCCTGACATATGATATCTTACCCATCGGAGCCTAAGAGTAAGAGTTATTGTACTTCTTAGACCATGTAATCAAGCAATGTAACCGTGTCATGCATTTTCGAATGTAATCACATGTAATTAAGACATGTTGTTACTTTAATGAAAGATGCTATTTGTAGAGCTATCTCTTTATCCAATTGTCCTTTTTGCATTTGCATAACTGACCCAATCCTTTCATGGCTTTTATTCATTCATCCTTATTGCATCAAACATATGCGTGAACATACCACAAAGGCCTAATCCAAAAATAATTTAAAGTAAAGGTGATCCAAAACATGGAATCTACAGTTCGCCATCGGTACAACACTTGCAGTTGTCGAAAAATGATGGAAAATGATCACCAAGCCTATATCGAAAAACTCAAACTCATGTACAGAGAGTCTTAAGAGCATGCACTCCATAAGAATGAGGAACTTCAAGCATAGATTGCTGAGCTAACTAAATTGCTATCCAATAAGTTAAAAGAAAAAGGGTAAACAAGCATAGTCAAGACAGAGAAAAAATTAGCCTACCCTGAAAGCAATTTGAATGGTGGTACTGATGCCACTAATGCTCAAGAAGAGGCACTATATGGGCAACACCTTCCGGCAATAAACATCCCACTATCTCAGCCATTTGTTTATATCAATCTTACAATAGTGTCCTACTTAATTTAAGGATTTCAAGGTGTGAGCTCTTCACCATTAAGGCCTATAGTCCCGGACCTCAATGAGCACATATAGCAAGAGAAAGCAAAGAGGCCTTCAAAAAATGATAAGGACTTAGACAAGTATCACTCATTAGAGAAGCGTCTTTGAGCTATGGAAGGAAGTAACAAGTTTAGAATCATAGACGCAAAGTCACTAGGTCTAGTTTCGAGCCTCGTCATCCCGTCTAAGTTTAAAGTACCAAATTTTGAAAAATACAATGGGATTACTGACCCTACTGCCCATCTTTGAATGTACTATCATAAAATGGTGAGACACGAAGAGAACAAGATGCTGCTGATCCATTGCTTCCAAGATAGCCTGATTGAGGCAGCCCTCTGATGGTACATAGGACTTAATCCTGCGAGAATTCAAACATGGGCAGACTTAGCATGCGCATTCTTTGAACAGTATAAACATGTGTCTAATTGGGTTCTAGATCGTCTTTCTTTCATGAACATTGAAAAAAAATCTTCCAAGAGTTTTAGATAGTATGCTTAGAGATGGAGGAAAGAGGCAGCTTAAGTTCACCCCCCTCTAACCAAAAAAGAAATGACAATTATGTTTGTTAGCACCCTACGAGCTCTTTACTACGAAAGGCTAGTAGGAAGCGCCATGAAAAATTTTACCGATATGGTCATATCAGGTGAAATGATTGAGAACGCCATCAAGAGCGATAGGATATCTATCGGGGAAGCATCTGGATCAGCCAAAAAGACGGCAAACAAAGGTAAGGAAAGGGAAGTGAATGCTGTAGGCGAGAATCGTGCTAGGTTTAATCAAAGTCTACAACCAACACATCCCATATACTTCCCAAACATGTTAAACACGGGTCTTATGCCTTACTCATCAGCACTGCAACCAGTCCACGCCACTGGGTTTACTCCTACAATGAGCTTTGCATCAATCCCGTGCAAAGTGTAGCCTAGAATGCATAGCCCCGCAATATGCATAATGTGAGAGCTCTGAATAACTAATAAGAATCCCAAGAAAGGGAGCATTTTGAACCACTCTGTTACTTGTATAAAGAGATCTACTCTCGCTTATTGGTAGGCAAACTAGTGGCTCCAGTATTCACGAACCCAAGATCACTACCTGCCCCAAATGGTATGATGAAAATGCTTATTATGAATACCATGCGGGAGCCCAAGGCCACTCCATTGAGAACTATCATTCAAAAGAAAGATGTAGGGTTTACTAGAAAAATGAGTGATCAAGATTGAGTAAAGTCTTGGACCCAATGTGGGGGTCAACCTACTCCCTAATCACACCGAACTAAGAGTGAATGTGATAATCAATGGAAAAGGCTATCAAATTAAAAGAAGTATGGTAGAAGTCAAAACCCTGATGAGTAAGGTTTGGCAAGCTCTTATGAAAACTGGAATAGTAATAGATAACAAAAGTCAAAGAAGAAATACCGTTGATATATCTTACTACCACTACGATCGAGAACATGATTTGGCACATTATCAATCATTCTTAGAGATGGTCTAAGGGATGATGGATCAGTTTGAAATCGAGTTCTACTAGGAGTGGGATGGACATGACGATCCATCTATTAATGTTACTAACGAGGAGAGACCCACCGATGGTCAGATCTCTAGTTGTCTATCTCTTATGGGTATGAAGAAAAAAGCTAACGAAAGTTTTAGGCAATACGCTGCAAGATGGATAGAGAAGGCCACCCAGATTCATCCCTTACTGATAGAAAAAGAGATGATGGTTAGATTCATTGGCATGTTGCAAGCCCCTTATTATGAAAAGGTAGCGAAAAGCTTCTTGAAGAACTTTGCAGATGTGGTCATACTCTATAGGAGGATTGATGAGGCCATGAAAAATGAATTGAGAATAAAGTATCTGCAAAAACAAAGGGAAAATAAAGATGAAGGTTAGTAAGTAATCAAAATCCAGCACCGAAGCCAGTTCGTCTCTAACTCGTGCTGAGTTAGACCTAAAGGAAACGATCATTAAAGAAAACTGCAAGATTGTGGAAAACATAAAAGAAGTTTGAATGCTAATGAATTTGGTTTCGCAAATCCTGATGCAAGCTAAGTTACTTAATGCAACCGAGAAGACAAAAGAAAAGATTGACAACTTTTATGACTTCTATACTATTTATGACCATACTCTTCAAACATGTAAAGAGTTTTGCATAATGGTTCAAAGAATGATGAACGAGGGTAGCATCAAATTCTATGATAAAAAGCAAGCCCCACATACTAAGTTTGCAAATGCAACACCATCTGTCAATGCACTAGAAGAAGAAAAGGGCAATCTCCCTTACGGGATTAAAAAGCCATTGATTTTGTATGACAATCGACCAAGAATTAAAGTTAACCCCGTTTAACCTCCGCCAAAGATGATCATTCAACTTCTATCTCCTTTCCTATATAAAGATGATAAGGCAGTTCCTTGGAACTATGAAAGCAAAACCTTAATCATCTGAGAATCTAGCTAGCAAGTAGTAAGTGTTGACCTTTCAGGGGTAAGCCACTTAACTCAGAGCAACCGATGTTATGCCTCAATAGCATCGAAAAATAGCACTTAGCAAGAGAATGCCAATCTCATTTCTTAAGCACCAAAGTCTGCAATCAAGAACTCAGATTCAATAGCTGTCAAAGATCCAGTGAGTGAGAAAAAAGCTATGAAATTCCTTAAATTCATCAAGCATAGTGAATATAGCATCGTCGATTAGTTGAATAAGCAACCCACCAAGATATCTATATTGTCACTGCTGTTGACTTCAGAAGCTCACAAGAATGCCCTTCTCAAGGTTCTGAATGAGGCCTATGTCCATCTCTATAGGTAAGTTGGATCGCCTAGTGAACAACATTACTGCGACAATTAGATATCTTTTAGTGATGCTGAAATCCCACATTGAGGAAAAGGAAATTACAAGGCCTTCCATATCACCACATATTGTAAAGGCACCACGTTACCTAAGGTGCTCATTGATAATGGGTTGACTTTAAATGTAATGCCCATCCCATGCTTGAACAAGCTCACTGTTGACACATCTCATATCCAGAATAGTCATATTATTGTGTGAGTGTTTGATGGAACTTGCCAAAACGTTGTCAAGAACATCACCATTTCACTCCAAATCGGCCCATGCACTTACGAAGTTGACTACCATGTGATGGACATTGCTCCATCATATAACTACCTATTAGGAAGGCCATGGATTCATTCTGCTGGAGCAGTGCCATCACCTTTGTACCAAAAGCTAAAATTCATCATCGAGAATAAAGTTGTTAGTATTGAAGGAGAGGAAGATATCATTATTGCTACCTCAACCGATGCCCTATATGTCAAACTTGACAAAGATAGCCCATAATCCTCTTTCTAATCCTTTGAGTTTGTCAATGCCACTTATATCAAAGAGGGATTGCCAATAGTCCAGCCTCACCTATCAGAAAGCACTCGAAAAGGGACTGAAGTTAATTATTGGTAAGGGTGCTCAGGTTAGAAAAAGATTCAAAAAATGCCTTTAGAGGATAGCTAAAGCCTTGAAAGTGGTCAACCAAATCGACAAAAGAGGGTTAGGATTCAAGCCTAGTGCACAGCAAAAAAGAAAGCAAGATTAGAAGAATCGTGAAAGAAAAATGGCTTGTTTGTCAAGATGAGACGTGGAGGATAGGCCAATGATATTCCCACCACTTCGGGAAAGTTTTCGCCTAAGAGGACGTGTGAATACTAGCTCTGCTAGTGTTGTGCTCATATTAAACAAAGCATTCGAGGATATCTCTATTAATATGTTTGGCAAGCAAAAGATATCAACTACAAGTTTAGAGACTAGCCTGTGCCCTCTAGGGTTTATTCTAAGTGTTTGGACTGAGATCGAGATTCTCGTATTGTTTAAGTCTATTTCAAAGTAACGCTATGAACTAAACCTACACGCTCTCGCCCAAAAGCATTGTATGATCCTTTGTATGGGTAGTTTTTATTAAGTATTATCAATGAAAATGATTAAGCATTTTGCATTCATTCTTTATGTTCATAATTTTTGCCAACCTTAGGCTTTTTTCTCCCGCCTATATTATTCTTTTCCATATTTTCAAGTACCCTAATGAAGGCGACATGAATGTTCGTACTAAAACCTTAGGAATTGATTTCGAGCAACCAATCTATACCGGTGAGATCGAATCTGAAGAGGACCCTGAAGAGAACCCCATACCCTTAAACTTATTAAGACTAGTTGACAGAAAGAAAAACAAATATTACCTCATGAAGAATCCACTAAAACCATAAACTTGGAACAGAAGAAGACCCAAAAAAAGTCAAAATTGGAAACTCTATAAGGCCATCAACTTGAGCTGAACTAATAAGTCTCCTTCAGGAATATCGAGATGCATTTGTTTAGTCCTATCAATCATGCCTGGACTAGATACAACATTATGGTTCATAAACTTTCCCTCAAACCTGAATGCAAGCCAATCTAGCAAAAGTTGAGGAGGATGAAACCAAAAATGCTCCTTAAGATCAAGAAAGAAGTCAAAAAGCAATTTGAAGCAGGATTTTTTGAGGTAGCCAAATATCCTGAATGGGTAGCCAACATAGTCCCAATTATTAAGAAGGTTGGTAAAGTTTGAATGTGTGTGGACTATCTTCGACACTTCTTTCCTTTTGGTCAAGCAGTGAAACTCATGGCTGCCCTCTTAGGAAGGACCTGAACTGAGCCGGCCCTAAAGATAATTTTTCTCTGCCTCACATTGACACTTAGTAGACAACACTGCCAAAAATGCACTATTTTCTTTCATGAATGGGTTTTCGGGCTATAATAAAATCAAAATGGTAGCTGAAGACATGGAAAAGACCACTTTCGTGACTATGTAGGGAACTTTATGCTATGAAGTGATGCTTTTTGGGTTAAAGAAAGCCGATGCAACTTACTAAAGGACTATGGTAACATTGTTCCATGACCTTATGCATAAAGAAATAGATGCCTACGTGGATGACATGATTGTCAAATCACCAAAAGAGAGTGAACATGTTGCCAATTTGCAAAAACTCTTTAAAAGGTTGCGCAAATACTAGCTCAAGCTAAATCTTGCCAAATGCACATTTGCTATCACGTTCGGTAAATTATTAGGGTTTATTGTGAGCAAGAAAGGAATAGAGGTGGATCCTGACAAGGTTAAGGCTATCAAAACCTACCACCACCTCGAGCTCAAAAGAAAGTGAAAAGTTTCTTGGGAAGACTGAACTATATTGCTTGATTCATATCTCAGTTGATCAACAAATACGATCCGATCTTTAGGCTACTAAAAAAATAAAATCCTAGAGAATAGAATCAAAAGTGCCAAGAAGCTTTCAATAAAGTTAAACATTACCTTTTGAACCCTCCAGTACTTGTGCCACCAGTGCTCGGATGACCACTAATTCTATATCTATCAATCCTAGACAAGTCGATGGGCTGTGTATTAGGACAACATGATGAATCAGGAAAAAAAGGAATAGCCTGTCTATTACTTGAGCAAGGAGTTTACATAATATAAAAATTATTATTAATTTGTAAGGAAGCTATGTTGTGCTTTAGCTTGGATGGCCTGAAGGTTAAGGCAATACATGCTGTACCATACTACATGATTAATCGCCAAGCTTGATCCCATCAAGTATTTGTGCGAAGCCTCCGCCTTATCTGGGAGATTAGCCAGATGGCAAGTTATGCTTTCTGAGTACGACATCGTGTATATGAACCAGAAAGCCGTTAAAGGCAGTGCAATAGCAAACTTTTTGGCAAGTCAAGCCAGAGATGACTATCAGCCTTTAAACTCTGAGTTCCTTGATAAAGACTTGATATGTATATCTAAGGCAGAGAACATTGTCAACTGTGGGTCATCATAGAGGATGTACTTTAATGAAGCTTCAAACGCACTAGGGCATGGAATTAAGGTAATTCTCATCTCACCTGAGGGAAACCATTACCCTTTCACAGCCAAATTAAACTCTGACTGCACTAACAGCATAGTCGAATATGAGGCTTGCATTATAGGACTCCAGGCAGCCATTGAAAGGGGCATTCAAACATTGCAATTGTTTGGAGATTTAGCCCTCGTCATTTACCAACTGAAGGGAGAATGGCAAACATGTGATGCTAAACTAATCCACTATGGGAATTTGATATCGGAGCTCAAGAAAAAGTTTGATGATATTAGCTTTCAACATCTACCTCGAGAAGAGAACCAAATTGTTGATGTTTTAGCCACTTTATCTTTCATGTTTAAAGTCAATCGAGAATTAGACATTACTCCTATCCAAATGAGTATCTTCTCAACCTTGGCACATTGCCAGAATGTTAAAAAATAGAAAGATGGTTTGCCATGGTATCATGACATCTTTTAGTACATTAAGAATTGACGGTACCTAAAAGGCACCATTGAAGCTGATAAGAGAACCATCAGACGATTAACTATGAATTTCATTTTGGATAGTGAGATTTTGTATAAGAAGGGCTGGGATCAGGTGTTACTCCAATGTGTGGATGCCTCTGAAGCCAAAAGAATACTTAAAGAAATTCATGAAGGGATTTGTGGTATGCATGCTAATGGACACTGAATGGCAAGATAAGTCATGCAATTAGGTTATTATTGTTGACTCTAAAAAAGGATTGCATTGACTATGCTCGAAAATGTCACAAATGCCAAAGCTATGCTGACAAGATCCATGTCCCATCGATACCTCTACATGTTATGACAGCTCCATGGTCCTTTTCTATGTGGAGAATGGACATGATTGGACCTATTACCCCTAAGGCTTCTAATGGGCATCGCTTTATTTTGGTCGTGATCGATTACATTACCAAATGGGTAGAGGCAGCTTTTTATGCCAATGTCACTAGATCTGTCATGTGCAAATTTGTGAAACGGGACATCATTTGTAGATATAGTCTTCCCAAATAGATCATCACTGATAATGCACGCAACCTGAAAAATAAGATGATGTAAGTAGTCTACTTTCAATTTAAGATTCAGCATCGAAACTTCATCCCATACCATTCAAAGATGAACAGAGCAGTTGAAGTAGCCAACAAAAATATCATGAAGATGAAAATATGGCTGAGATACACAAGGATTGGCATGAGAAGTTACCTTTTGCCTTACACGCCTATCGCACAATAGTATGAACTTCCACGGGTGCCACCCTATTCTCTTTGGTCTACGGCATGGAAGCTGTCTTGCCAATTGAAGTTGAAATCCCTTCACTTAAAGTCCTGATGGAATCGTAACTTGAAGAGGTTGAATGGGTTAAAAACTGATATGAAGAGCTCAATTTTATTGAAGAAAAAAGAATCAAAGCCATTTATCATGGCTAGATGTATCAAAAGTGCATGATAAGAGCGCATGACAAGAAGGTCTATCCTCGTCAGTTCCGAGAAGGTGACCTGGTGCTCAAACAAATTCTCCTGATACATACTCGTGAAAAATGGACCCCAAATTAGGAAGGGCCATACATGGTGAAACATGTATCCTTTAGAAAAGCTCTAATCTTAACCAAGATGGATGGCGATGACCTGCCCAACCCTATAAATTCTGATTCTATTAAGAAGTATTATGCTTGAAAGAACCTTATGATGAAAATGCAAAAGGGCATCCTATTAGTCCCTTGCCTACCACTCACAAAAAAAATCCTAAATCCAAAAAAAAAAAATAAAAAAAAATAAAAAGAAAGAAGAAAAAAGAAAACTAGCTTAAGTTGAAAACTCGAAAGGGCAGCTTAAGTGATCAGACCTCTTCATTCAAACAAAGCCAAGCATAAACTATCTTTAGCCCAAAACCAATCTTCCCTATATTCATAATTTTAACTAAGACACCAAGTCATAACCTAACCCATCTATTCTGTGTTGACCAACACCACCAAAACCTAATCCATACCTACACTCAAAAAATTGAAACTACCCAACTTTAAGGCCTCCATCCCACCATGGGGCAATCTAAGGGATCTTCTTATGAGTCGCCAGCACAAAAAGAATCAACTACTTGAAAAAAATCTCTGAAAGCACTTAGTGCAGAATTCATGTCATCAGTGTCAAAGTCAATCGACTAGGAAGACTTTTCATATCTCTTTTGTATTTCAAAACCTTTCATAATCTTGTAAGTTTGTCATAAACTGTACCCTTTTTCTTTGAATAAAAATATTACTTAATTTCTCGTAGAATCTTTTCGTAGCACTGCATTTAATGTTGCATCATGTTTATCATTTAATTGATAATGCTTAATAAACAAACAAAACTGATAACATGACTTTCCAGTATTACTTCTAAAGATAGAACTTTGCAGGAACTTTATTTCATGTTTGAACACCAAAAATGAACTCTTGAGGCCACAATCAATCTTGTCTAGGGACCCCACATCTAGAGAATATGCTCAAAACCTCTTCAGTAAGTGGTCATAGACCTCTTGTACCTTCAAAGATGGGAAAATCTTAACATTTAAAGCCTCTAAAAATCTAGAGCAAGATTGACAAACCTTGGGCAAAAAGACACTTCACTAAAGCCGAAGAAAGCCTAAAACCAGCCATTGGATTAGGCCTTTAAAGTCATCATCCTTGCATCAATTAGGTAGGCATTTGCATCTTTATACATTATTCAGCATTTAACATATTACAAGTATCAGCTCCCGTACGTAAAAGTTAAATTTGTAGGGAACCTAAAGTACCATTTTGTTATTTTGAAAACCTCAAAAGGCTTTAAGTAAGTACCTTTAACCTTATGTGCTCATTAAAAATCACCTAAGAAGGATATCTAAGCTACTTACCTTAGTCTTCAAAGAGCAGGACACGTACCTATCTCAAAGCCCACGCAGGCTGGTGGCAACTACCTACCTCAATCCTTGAAGAGTAAGACGCTTCCCTATGACAAACCCACATAAGCTAGTGGCACTTACCTACCTCAGTCCTCAAAGAGTAAGATGTTTCCCTACCTCTAAGCCCACATAAGCTGGTGGCAACTACTTATCTTAGTCCTCAAAGAGCAGGACACTTATCAAAGCCCACATAAGCTGGTGGCACCATACTACTCATCTGGTCCTCAAAGAGCAGGACATTTATTAAAGCCCCCACAAGCTGGTGGCACCTATTTACCTTAGTTCACAAAGAGCTGGACATCGTTTTTCACTTACCTCAAAGCCCACACAAGCTGATGGCACTTATCTACCTTAGTCCATGAAAAGTTGGACATCTTTCTTTACTTACCTCAAAGCCTACACAAGTAGATGGCACTTATCTACCTTAGTCCATGAAAAGTTAGACCTTTTTTTTACCTGCCTTAAAGCCCACACAAGCTAATGGCATCTATTTGAGAAAAAAATAAAAAACAACCTAGTAGAAAGGTCAAACCCTAAAAAACTCATAAAAATCTTTTTTTTATAAGTTGTTTAACTCATCTCGACATGATACTAAACAACTCTCCATTTCTTAGTAGGCACACAAATCCATCACCCTATCCAAATAAAATGGTGTTTATTTATCTTTGCCCTATTCCTAATACTTAGCAACGGTGAAAGAGGGGCAGCTGTAGACAACTCATTTTGTTCGAACCAATTTTTGGCATCCTAGGAGTTAGGTAAAAGATGATAAAAATCAAAAAATAAAAATAAAAGCTGGGGGATGACTGTTGGGTGCCATGTCGCCAGGCACTATTAGGTGACGTGGTGCCAGGCCAAAAAGTTTTTTTTGGGAAGTCTAAAATGCCTATAGGCCTTAATAAAGAACATGTAAAAATGAACATCAAAGGCCACTTTTCATGGTGTCACCAAAGTTATTCAAATGAATACACAAATCAATTTCCCATTGTTTGTGGCTAAGTTGAGGTAAATCAGGAAGCCATAGGTATGTACAAGTTATATTAGGGCACAAGTATTGATACAAGGCCTTTACTGTGCGAAAAACTTGAATTTTTACGTGTAGTATCGATACAAGAGGGTTTGGTATTGATATTTGGCATGTTTGTATCGATACAGACCTTGGTAGAAGCTAAAGTTGCAATTTTTGGCAAAATATATCGATACACAAGCATGGAGTATCGATACAAATCCATGGAGTATCGATACAAATCCATGGAGTATCAATACTAGCCTCTAAGTCTTAAGACTAGAAGCATTTTTTGCTCTTAGTATTGATTGTATCGATACTTAGGAGTAAAAAGTACCTTGTGTATCGATACAACATGTTTTGTATCGATACACCAAGGCTTTTTTGCCTAGTTCAAGCCATTTTTCAACCCTTAAAAACCTGATTTAAAAATGTTTTTGCACCAAGGAACTTCATAAAACATTGTAAACCTCAACTATGGGTTCATTAACAGATTCTAACAAATTTTTAGAGCCCAAATAATTAATGACAAAGGTCACTTTCATAAGATATATAGGTGTCAGAGAGTGTGGCAAGCATATCTCCAACTGCAGGCTTTCACAGCCATTTTGCCTCCTTACTCAGCATGGCAGAACCAATAAGAAGAAAGTCAACTGAGCATGGCAGCTAGAGGTGTCCCCTAGTATAGAAAAAAAAATCAAATATGCCCTTTGCATTGTCTTCTAAAAGGAAGGGCTAAACAAAGAAGAAGAGGAACATAACCAGCTATCTCAAAAAAATAACTTTCTCAGCTATCAAGGAAGCTCTCCAGTAATCCCAAAAAAACTCCTCATCCATCTCCATAAATCCTTCAGCCACTTTACCAAAACACTATTCTATTGCCTTTCACCCTTAACTAACCTCCATTCTCATAGCTCTCTAAAACCACAACCAGAACACCTTTCAAAACTTAACCTTTCACACACTTTCATCCTCAAAACACCTCATTAGCAACCATATTATCAAAAAGCTTCTTTCTTTCACACTTTTCTTGCTAAACAATAACCAAAAAGAGGGAAGGAACTAAGCTTAAAGTCACTAACTTAAAAAATGAGGAAACTTTAAGCCTTTGTTGGTATTTTTTTACCTTATAATTTCTGTTTTGATCATCCATTTCATTTTAGTGAGCCGTTCATGCTGCCATGACTTTTCTAATGGTCCCATGTATCTTTGTTGCCTTGGTTATGGTAGTCCTAGGATCTTGATGACCACCTTGACACATTGATGTTGTTGGATATCTAAACTCACCATACTTTATTCTCACCATTATATAGCCTCTGTTCATGCATCTTTTGCCATGTCCTTTCCATATTCACATATCCATTTCATATTTAAATGGTCACCTTAATATGTCTTAGTATGTTCAAATATTTTCCTTGTGGTTTAAGGAGGCTCATGAAATAAAAATGCTGTCTTGACAACTCCAACATCCACTCCTTTGTATAAACATGTTTATATC